>JAQPPZ010013014.1:0-59000 GCA_028583015.1 Wollemia nobilis | reverse complement strand
AACCCATTTTTTGGCCACGATATCCCACAAAATTTTTTGAAAACACCCCATAAGAAGTTTTGGACCCATCCCAAGTGGATTGGTGCCAAAACAGAGTCCCAAAATGTGGGTGTTCTACCCTCGGGTGCCCCCCAAGCTGTCACAACCCTAATCGCCCCACCCTAGAATGATTAGAAATCTATGATATATTTCTGTGATTTTTCTTTTTCATCTTATTCTAGGTCTGTTAAATAGGCTGTAGTTTAAATTTCACTTCATTTTGAGTAATTTTGACTAGGTTTTTATCGTTTCTCACCTTTACTAACTTGTAGATGGCACCAACACAATTTGGGTGATAGAGGCCAAATTGGAGAAATCTGACCTCCTAGGTCTTCCCAAAACACCCCCAATTAGCTAACCTCAACTTTGTAGGTCATTTGGAGCTTTCTGGATAGGACATTGAAGAGGGTGCTTTTTGACAAGTTATTGCAGGTCTATTCGTCCCACCCTAGAGCGAATACAAATCTATGAGGAATTTCTAGACTGTTCCTTTTGTAGTGGCCTCCTGGTAACATATTTATGATTCTATTAAAATTTTATGTCGATCTAAGGTCATTTGGTTATCTTTTTAATATTTTCATGCATATACTAATAGTAGGCCTTGGGAAATACATGTTTTATTCTGTCTGCAGGTGCTACTAATATTTTATTTTTCTTTGAATGTAGGTTTCCAACATCAGAGGAGCAGGAAGAAGTAAATAATCATATACACAAGTGATGATGACATTTTGGTCCTCCCATCTTACATGTGGGCATGCGAAAGAAGGATTGATGTAGCAACAATAGTATGAAGCTATATTATTCATCATAATGCAAGTATATATAGAATTACATAGGAATATCACATAGGTTAAGACATGGCCAACCACTTAAATACTAGTTAACTAAATGCTAACTATGGATGTCCACTAACTACTAGAAGACAAACAAGATCTCTAACAGTTAACTAACATCTAACAACATGCTAACAACATGCTAAAAACCTATTTCTAACATGGGCATACTATACCTCACGTGAATACAAATTGCAAGAAATGGGAATAATAAATAATAATAATAATTAACTTAGGCTTAAGTGGATAAGCCTAAGTTATCCTCAACACTCCTCCCAACCATATAAGCATTGGACCCCAATGCTCTCAACAAATGTGGAAAGTCATGGGCCATCTCATGGTGAGGAATCTAGTGAGCCATGTGTGGAAAGTGACCGTGATGAGCAACAAGGTAAGTAGTGGAAGAACCCTGTCCCGTGTGATGAGTCTTCATCTCGAAAAATCTATCTGAAATGAGCATAAGCTGACGATCAGGTGCCACTGCTACTATAGGACTGAAAACAAGATCAGGTACCAAAAGAGGGTCTTGAAATGGTGTCTCTAGAAAGTGGCGCTCATCCAAAGGAACCCAAAATCTGCCTCCAATCTATGGGGAGTGAGGATTGTGATGCTTTCACACCACTCCCTGAGGAGTCTCTTGCAAGTCTTGTGGTATCTTGCCTAGAAGGCTCTACCAGTGCTCAGTAAGGGAAGTAACCTTAGCTTGCTCCTCCATGTGTGCAATGGTGGGAGTGGGCAAAGCCAAAGGTAACTTCTATGGAACAAGTGGTTCAATAGTTGTAGGTGTACCCAAAATTATACCAATGGAATCAATGGTATCTTTCTCATGAATGAGAATGGTGGGTTCCTTAACCACTTGCTCTTGTGACTGTTCATCATGTGGGAGTGAAACTTCTTCCTTTGCATGTTTCTTAGGTGGTGTTTTTTCTTCATTTGGTGTGGGAAAAATTCTAGTAGGAGCTAAAATAAGTGCTTGACTCAATGGCTTCCTTACTTGCCTACAACTTAACATCAAATTGGAAGTAGGTGTAGTGCTTTGTATCAAGTAGTTTTTACCATGCAACTCCAATGTGTAGGTGTTATTTTTAGCATGATAAATAGCATTCCTATCAAATTGATAGGGTTTACCTAGCAAGAGTCCACAACAATCCATATCTATGACATCACACCTAACTTTGTCCACAAAATTGTCACCAAAAGCAAAATTCAAGGTGCAAGTATGGGTGATGTTGGATGTGGAGTCTACATATTTCCACCCAAGTGCATAAGGTTGGTGATGTGGTTTGATGGGAAGTTTCAACTTCTTCACAACGGACTTCGCAATGAGAATATTTTGTGATCCATTATCAATGATACAATCAACATAGAAATCATGCATCAAGTGGGCTCTAGTGACAAACAAATGATCACGCCCCCCTTGAGCAAACGCATTGGACATTAGGGTAACTTTGTTCAGTTTACCCTTTAAAGTAGGATATTATTCTTCTATCCCTATAGCCAAAATGGGACCATATTGTGGTTCCTCATGTGTGGGTTGTACAATTAGGGATTTCTTCTTCTTAAACTTTTCAAAAGTATAGCATTTGGATTTTACATGTCCATGCTTTTTACAAAAGTCACAATACAATGAAGAAGAAGAATCTTTAGCATGAAAGGAAGAAGAATGTGCTTTAGGAGAAGTGGGAGGAGAAGAAGAATGAGGGGAATATTGAGAATTGTTCTTCACCTTTTGTTGATGCTGATTCCTACCTTTGGAAGAGCCCTCTCGTGATGAATGAGACTTTTGATATGCACCAACTTTCTCCTCTGCAAGAATGGCATGATTGAATGCCACATCTAAGGTGAGGAAGACATTGAATTTGATCTCCCTAAAAATATGATCTTGCAAGCCATGAGTGAATTTGTTAATCAAATCATCTTCTGAATCTTTCACACCAAGCAATACCATCAAACTATTAAATTGGAAAATGAAATTAGAAACTGACATTCCATAGGTTTGCCTCAATCTATACCACTTGGTAGTGAGGTCACATTGGTAGTTTGGTGGAAAGGTTTTTCATCCTCTGGAATTTCAGCATAAGCAAACCAAGTTTGCATATCCAAAATCCATGCAGATAAGACATCGGGATCCCTAGATCCATCATACATTTTAACCTCACATTTGGCTTTGTTTGCATGATTATGATGGATATTGAGTTCACCAAGATTAAACTCCACAACAATGTCTCACTTTTTCTGCCAAAATGTCTATTGCTTCGGTGAGGTTTTCCATGTGTGTTCTGAGATCATGAGCCATATTTTGCCTAGTATATAGTAGACTAGGAGGATTACAAAATGGATGCAAGAACTAATCTAGGCTTTAGGAATTTGAAAATGTTCCTAATACAGCAAATGCCTAGATTTTAGAATTTTGCTCTTCAAAAATAACAAAAATAGGCTATTTAGTGCTTTTACAAAATTAAAAATTTCAATTTTGTAATTACAAGTGCACTAAGAAAATGCTGAAATTTTCCCCTTTTGCAATGCCAAAATTTGTTTAGGAGCAAAAATTATCAATATTCGAAAAATTTGCAAGAGAACGCAAAAAATTTCGTCAAAAACGGACTGAAAACGGAGAAGATATCACCTTTTGAAGTTTGGGTGCCAATTTTCAAAATTTGAATTTTTCCTCCTTGATCAATTTTCTCGCAAAATTTGAATTTGAATTTTTGAATTCTAGAATATTCCTTTCGAATATTCTTTTCCCGCCAAAATCTGATCGTTGGCACCAAAAAATTTGTTTGAATTATAACTCGGTCAACTGGGTTAGAGCGTGAAGTCAATTGCGCAATCCGAGAACACTGCCACGTGGCGCGTCCGAAGGCCAACAATGTTGAACAAGTGTCCAGCTGGTGCCTCCAACTGGCACCTCCACATGGGGCAGAGTGTCTAGCAAAATCAGACATTCAATAGTAGTGTATTTGGGGTTATAAAGCCTTCTTGGTCCCCCGTGGGACTAATGTGGGATTAAGTGCCCCAAAAATTTAAAACGCCTTCCCTTGCCTTCGGTCGTCAGCGATGACGATGGGGGAGTTTATAAACTTTAGAAAATATTTAAATTTTTTTATCGGGAACTTAGGCAGCATCAGAACTATGTCACCGAAAAAAACACAGTCATCGAAAACTCACGATCTACCACCGAAAACGCAAGATCGTTGTTTATTTTGACTACGTGGGGATTGTTTTATAGCCTGCAACTGTTCTTGGATTCATTAGTGTTTTCCAAAAATGTCAAATTGCAGGTTTTTTTTTCTGTCGCGGATGTCTGCTCATGTCATTGTGCTCAAGAAAGACATTCGGGATGCTACTACTGGGCAACCTTCGATTGGTATTTCTAGAGGGCTTCGATCAGAATGTGGTCGACGTCGGCTGTGTCAGTCTTGGCCAATCGACAGTAGGGCTACCATCAATCGTTGGGCTAGTGGTCGACCGGGAGGACCGACTGCTATTATTGTTGGTAGTGGTTTGCCGGTAACAGGTGGAGGTCAGAGCGGGTGGTGGTCGGAGCAGGTGGTGGTCGGTGCGGGTGGTGTCCGCCTGTGCTATCGGGCTGGTGCTGCTGGTGTTGGCCGACTGCTGGCTGGTGGGCCTGTGCTGGTCGATGCCATTTTTTTTTTTTTTTTGGTGGCCCAAGAATGGGTGGCCACTGTAGTCACTAGGCTTCAAGGCCTAAAAAAAAATATTTTCATGTGACCTTTCTCAATTTGCTTCGCCGTCACGAGCTATAAAATATTAATAATGAATTAATATTTTATATAAAAATATATATATATTTGTATGCATTAAAATAATGCAATCTTGGAGTTGAGTAAGAGTGAACTCAACTCTTTTTTTCCTTCTACAAGAAGAAAACTAGGAGGAACTTTGTCTTTCAATTGCAACTCTTTTGGTGCTTCTTTGCAAATGCCTTTTCTTGGCCATAACTTGGCCTCAAACTTGGTGCAACTGATAGTCAACACCTGGTGCAAGGGTAATTTCTGCCCTCTGTCACCTCAGCTTCACTTGGTGTTGTAGGTGACTTCAAGTCAAATCCACTCAACACCTTCCTAGGATCTAGCAGTAAAGTGGTAGTTCTCTCCTCCTTCCTGCTATTCTCCTGAATCTAACTGATACCAATGATGTAGCAACAATAGTATGAAGCTATATTATTCATCATAATGCAAGTATATATAGAATTACATAGGAATCTCACGTAGGTTAAGTGGTTGCAACAATCTGCCAAACATGGCCAACCACTTAACTACTAGTTAACCAAATGCTAACTATGGATGTCCACTAACTACTAGAAGACAAACAAGATCTCTAACAGTTAACTAACATCTAACAACATGCTAACAACATGCTAACAACCTATTTCTAACATGGGCATACTATGCCTCATGTGAATACAAAGTGCAAGAAATAGGAATAATAAATAATAATAATAATTAACTTAGGCTTAAGTGGATAAGCCTAAGTTATCCTCAACAAGTATTGCTATCCATGGATGTGATGAGAAACATATTTGACACTCCTATCCCCTAAAAAAGGAAGGAGACGTATTGTAACATGACTTTGAAAGCATATCAATAAAGAAGACTATATTTCATATTGATTTTATCTTGTGTCAATTCATCTATGTTCTTTCAATATATAGGCTTTTAGCGTTAAGTTTGGTTCTACATGCATCGTGCTTGGCATATTCCCTTTTTGTTTCTGTATCCTTGTGCTTTCACTTTCTTCAATATATTAAACCTTTTTCGAAGGAACCAAATCTGATACTAATTGAAGAATGCAAGATTATACTAAGAGGGGGGTGAACAATATAAGATCACTTTTTACTTTTCTTTACCAAATAGTATTATCCAATATAATCAATGGTAATATCAATAGCAGTAACCAAAACAATGCATAAATCATCACACATAATAGAGACATCAATTTAACGTGATTCACCCAATGTGGGCTACTCCACGGAGAAAATATTTTACTAATATTTTCTCAACAAATATCTTTGGGAATCCTTCCCTATTACAATGTTTATGGACCTCTATCCAAAGGAGATACCAATACCCTAATCTTGTTTATGGATCTCTATCCATAGAAGACACCAATATCCTTATCTCTAGTTTGTGGATCTCTATCCATAGGAGAACTCCTTTCTCCTCTACTCTGGCTGGTGATCTTCTAGAAGAGCATCTACCTCCACTGCACTAGCTAATATATATCTATCCACTAAAGACTCCTATCCTCATTCAAAATACCTATCATCACTACCCTAGCTAATGGATCTCTATCCACAAGAGACTGTCATCCTCTATACTCTATCATCTCCAAAGCTTGCTCTTAGCTCTGTCTAAAATTTGTACTAAAAATAGTCCTTCGATCTAGCACAAATTTTCTCAATATCTATTTATGGTATGGCATAAACATGTCCTCAAATTTTTACTAAACATAGTCCTTAATTCTAGTACAAATCTATTCAATATCTATCCTCAAATTTGTACTAAACATAGTCCTTCGGTCTAGCACAAAACCTTCTTAATTTCCATCCTCAAATCTATCCTCAAGCCTTAACACAAATATTGAATTAATCACAAATCAACTCTACAAGATCTACCCCAAACCTTAATTGAAGGTTTGAAAAAATCAATCAATCAACTCTTCTCTCAAGTCTTCTCAAGACTTATCTAAAATCTACCTTGTAAGGTCCCATAAAAGCTGACACTAATATATCCACAAGTCCTCTCTAAAACTTGTAAAATATTCTCAACAATTCTTCACCAAGACTTACCTCAAATCTACTAAATAAGTCCTCACTAGAACTTGTCCAATTTGCTCTCAAGTCTTATCTAAGACTTACCTCAAATCTTCCCAACAAGTCCTCACTAGAACTTGTCCAATCTCTGGTTGTAAGATTCCACAAAAGCTTACTCAACTCAATTCAACTTAACACAAAATACTCTTCAATCACACAAACAAACTTCACACACAATCTTGTTCAATATCACAAAAACATATAAAGAATTGCTAGAGACTCAATATGTTTCATATTCAGCAAAATGCTCAATAACTTTTAATCTCTCTTTTTACCACAGAAATATATAGAGAATTGTTAGAGACTCAATATGTTTCACATCCACCACAATTCTCAATAAATTTCAATCTCTCTTTTTACCACAAAAAATATAGATAATTTTTAGAGATTCTATATGTTTCACACTCACAAACACTCAACATATTTCTCAAATCAATTCAAAATATAGAAAATTTTGTTTCATAGAACTTGAACTATCACTTCAACACATCACTCAATAACTAGGCTCAACCAACTCTTCTCAACCAATCACTAAATAAATTAATTCTTACTTACAAACCCTAGTCCAATCATATGAACACTCACTCAAATGTTTTCAACAATTTTTATCAATCAATCTCACATAAATATGATACTCATGATCTTTGCAAACCCTAGTTCAAGTTCTTTACCCAACCAATCACTTCAACAACAATGTTTATCAAACAATATTCACATAACAATGATACTCATGATATTTTTAAACTTAACATAACAATGATACTCATGATATTTGAAAACCCTAGTTCAAGTTCCTCACTCAACCAATCACTTCAAAAACAATGCTTATCAAACAAGGTTTTATCAAAAACTCTTATTCTAAAAAAACCCTTTTCACTCCAACTTAGCATTCACAACATTCAACAACCATTCACTAGGAATATGTACCCATACCTTTTTGTTTGATGTAGTAGTGCCCTTGGAAAACTTGTCTCAATTACTATTTCCTTCTTTCCAGTTTTCAATGGCTTGATGACCAAAATATTACTTTAACACTTTCTCAAAGTATTCCTTAGTCACAAAAATAATCAAAGCTCAAATACACCTTATTCCTCCATATTAAAATAATATCCAACACCAAAAATATTTAATCAAAACACTTCTTCCAAAACTCTAACTCATCAAAAGAACATATTAACAATCTAGTTTCATCATAACCCTTTTCAAAAATATATCTAAAAAATAATACAAACTCTACTTATGACTCCCTACTTAATATTGCATTAAATTAAATAAATAAATTTATAAAATAATGCAATAATTCAATCTCTCACTTTTCTAAGGTAAAATAAAATTACCCTAGCTTTTACTTTAGCAAAAATAACCCTTCATATATCAAAAATATTTCCTCAAAACTTAGGTTAATTTGACAACTTAACTTCCACCTTTTCTCTCCTAAACTTTGGCGAAACAAATTACAATAATTTCCAAAAAAAAATATTACCACTTTTTGCAATCCGTAGGGCTCAAAACTTGGCACAATAATCCCACAATACCTTGGCCATGGCTTCCATGCCATGTGAGCCACGTGCTCCACTTGGAGCCTCAAAGAAAAATGTGTGCTTTGACTCATTCAAACCCCTAAGAGCCCTTGGATCTTATTTCAACACCAGTGGAACCACACACTACACTATTTTGGAGGTACACATTTTAAAATCCACATGAGATTCTTTTCACTTAAGGTAGATGCAATAAAATCGATGTAAAACCTTAGGAATGGCTATGGTATTCATACCATATGCCTTCCCTTGTCACAAAGATCGATAGAGAGGAAAATATGTCGGGAAAACAATGTTGTTGTCGATGCTACCAACTTTACCTTTGAAATATATTTATTTATAATTATTAAAATTCAAAATAATTTAAATATTATAAATTAAAAAATTAAATTTCCTTTGGGCTTTTGAAATAAAAGCCTCCTTAGGTTTTATAAAACCTTTTTGATTTTACCAACCATGGTTTTAATAAAATCCTTTTATTTTGCTCGACCATGGTTTTAATAAAAACTTTTATTTTGCCCAACCATGGTTTTAATAAAAAAATATTTTTCCCAACCATGGTTTTAATAAAAACCTTTTATTTTGTACTTCACATAATATTTAAAAATAAACATTATGAAGCTCTTTTGCCACCAACCTTTTGCATTGCTCCTTTTGAACTTTTGACATCAATGACAATTCATCCTTGACATCAATGACAACTTCATCTACTCAAAATGTCTAACATTCTAATTAATGACACTTTTACTTTTATAAAGTTTTTGAGTCTAATTTTACGTTGGGTTAAGATGAAGGATTAGATTAGAATATTTTTTTGGATAGAAAAAGTTGAAAGGTTGGATTCACTTGGTTACAAGAGAGACTACAAGTATTGGATTGCCTATATTAGTGTTCACATATCATTAATATGATTTTGTTATTATCATGCTATTTTTGCAATAGTGAGGCTATATCACATAGCCTTCATACCCAAGGTAGAGTTTGATTGCCCATCCTTATTGGGTATAGATATTTAGATATGAATACCTTTTGACCATATTATGGTGACCTTACTATCATGATCAAGGGCATCTTGAATATCCTTAGGGTTTTAATCATAGGGGCACCTATATATAATTCAAAGTTAATAATATAGTTTGTAGTGATTAATCGATGAACCATAATTCCTTATTATTTGATACATTAGGGGCTAACTATAAATATAAGTAGTGTTGTTGGAAACATTAGGGTAATGAGTAATAATAAAATATACCAACAAATATTTCATACACTATGGTTGGGCTAGGATCATCCTAAACATTCTAAAGACATAAAAATTGTGATTGGGGCCTAGCTATATTATATTGATTATACCACTCTACATAAATTGGTGCACAAATATGGAAGAGGGTTTTCTTATGGTATCTTGAATCAATTATAGGCCTAGGACCATATTGTGATCAGTAGGCACCAATGGTACTTAGTAGGTAGACAATTCAAAGGCTTTTCTAGCTTTTATGGTGAATACCATTTTGAGGGTGGTTAGAGGAGGCCACATAGAGGTATGTTGGGTAAAGTTAAGTGGATGATCAATGATCCTTGTAGAGATTAGGTGACATGGTGGTATTATAAATACCATCCTAGTTGAGTGGATGATAGATATTGATTGGTTAGTGTTAGATAAAATTACTAGTTGGTAGTACCATGAGGAGAGTGCAAGATCTTCTAATATGAGTGTTGGCTAGCCAATTTGGGATGAAATTGGATATCTTAGTAGATCCTATTTAGTATCAAATTATAACATAGGAGTGTGGGTTTAATGAATTACCATATCTTAATTCTTATCCTAATACTAATATTGATATCATGCTTGATACTAAGCATTTGTCTCATGTAATTAAAAGGAAGCTATAGTTTCCTCATCTCCAACCATGATACGATTTCAATCCTAGATGACCATATTGTAATAATCAAACAAATGAGAATTTCCTATGATTTTCTATTACATATGTCAACCATATCATCCTCACGATTATTATTGTAATGATCAATGTATATTCCATTTAAAATCAAAGGAGAAAGTATTTTTTGAGGATGAGGATTCGTTTCTTTCTTAGTAGGAGTCAACATCTAAAGTAGAGGATCACAAACAAAAAATAGATGTTATGGCTCTTTTACTATTTCCCTCGTAGGGATATAGAATCATCACACTATCAAGGTATAAGGCTTCATAAAATACCAATATATCAATATATTGATTGATTTGAGTAGTTCTCATACATTTATTTAGACCAAGAAAAATAAAATATTGGGGCTATATATTAATAATTTGACCCCAAAAATATTTTGGTATTTATTACCAATGGGGTTAAATTTCAATGTATGGGTTGTACTATAAATATTAATATCCAAATGGTCCCTCAAACTAGCCTAATCATAGTTTTTCCTATCACATTTTAGTGAATATGACATGAACATGAAGAACACAAACTTATACTGAGAGGGGGTGAACAGTATAAGATCACTTTTTACTTTTCTTTCCAATCAATATTATGCAATGTATAGATAGAAATATCAAAAACAATAATCAAATCAATGCACAAATCACCACACACAATAGAGACACCAATTTAATGTGGTTCACCCAATGTGGGCTACTTCGCAGATAAAATATTTTACTAATATTTTCTCAATAAATCTCTTGAGAATCCATTCTCTATTACAATGTTTATGGACCTCTATCAAAATGAGACACCAATCCCCTAATTAAGTTTATGAACCTCTATCCATAGGAGATACCAATATCCTTTGCTTTGGCTAGTGATCTTCTATAAGAACTACTACATCCACTTCACTAGCTAATGGATCTCTATCCATTGAAGACTCCTATCCTCACTCAAAAAACTTGTACTCACTACCTTGGCTAATGGATATCTATACACTAGAGACTATCATCCTGTATACTCTGTCACCATCAAATATTACTCTCATATCTGTATAAAATTTGCACTAAACACAATTCTTCGATCTAGCACAAATATCCTCAATCTCTGTCTTTGATCTAGCACAAACCTATCCTCAAATATGCACCAAACTCTATCCACAAATATATACTAAACATGGTACTTTAGTCTAGCACAAATCTATCCTCAATATTTTTCCTCAAGCCTTAACAAAAAACTTGACTTAATCTCAAATCAACTTTGCTAGATCTTCCCCAAACCTTAACTCAAGGTTTGAAAAAATCAATCAACCAACTCTGCTCACAAGTCTTCTCAAAGACTTATCTCAAATATGATTTGTAAGCTTTCACAAAAGCTCACACTAATATGTACACAAGTCATCTCTAGAACTTGTCCAATAATATTTGTCCTCAAATATGTATTGTAATATTCCATAAAAGCTCACACCAATCTATCCACAAGTCTTATCTAAGACTTACCTCAAGTCTACTCAACAAGTCCTCACTAGAAATTGTACAATCTCATAGAACCATATAGAAAATTGTGAGAGACTCAATATGCTTCTTACTCACAATAATGCTCAATCAATTTCAATATCTCTTTTTATCACATAAACATATAGATAATTGTTAGAGACTCAATATGCTTCATATTCACAAATACTCAATCACTTTTACACTTTTCCTTAAATCAATTTAGAATATAGAATAATTTGTTTAACATAACTTGAACTATCACCTCAACACATCCACTTGCTAGGCTTAAAAAACTCCACTTAATCAATTACTTAATAAAATAATCCTTGTTCACAAACCCTAGTCCAAGCATATGAGCACCTACTCAATTATTTCTAATAATTATTATTAATCAATCTCACATAACAATGATACTCATGATCTTTCACAAACCCTATTTCAAGATAGTTCACAACTTCCCATAACAATGATACTCATGTTCTTTCACTAACCCTAATACAATATTCAAAATCAACAACAAGGGATATCAATCACCCAATAATGAAGCATGCATTCACTCACTCAGAATTTCAACAATGCTTATCAAACAAAATTTATAGCATTTACATCCATTTTTAGAAAACTCATCAACTCAACAAACCCACAAAGAAATGATGTGCATGAGGTTTGAACCCATACCTAGTGTTCCCAAACGTGTCTAATGTAGCCCTTGGTTGCCAACTCAGCTATGAGAGGCTTCGAGTAATATTTTGAAGGCCATAAAATATTTATCCTTTTCTCTACTCAAATACATATGTAAAAATACACGTGTTTCTTTCCTTTGCATGAGCCAATAATCAACCGCATGGATAACCTTTCAAATACCAAATCTTGGTATTATTTATATGCAAAACCATAGCATATTCCAACATCAGAGGGCATTCAATTTTGAATTCAAATTCAAATATTAATTTTAAATATTAAATAAATATTTAAATTAAACCTTAGCACCCATCATTATTTAAATTAAAATTTTAATCAAAGATTAAAATATTTTAATTTAAATTAAATCTGCTTGTGGGTCTTTTTCAACTTGATCCTTGATATTCTTATACTTGATTTTTGATCAGCAATAATAATAAAATATTATTATTTAATTTGAACTTGCTTCTCCTTCATTGGATTTTCATCTTTTGAGCCCTCTTGGGTATATAATATTTAAAAATAAATATTATAACCTATTTCTTTTCAAGACCTTCTTGCTTTTGGAATAAACACTTAATGTCCTCAAAGATGACGAACATAGCACAAGAATACTTTTGACATCAATGAAAACAAACACTCCTCAAAATTTCCAATAGAACACCACTAAGGGTTTCAAGATTTCTCTTTACCCAAGCTAATCCTTAATCAAACTATAAGTTTTCTAAACTTTAATTGATACCATCAAATATTTTTTGTTTCGATTAAATCATTTTAAATCTACATAATAAGGACATAAGCAATTGTTATTCCTACTAAGGATCTTTACAATCCTTTCAATAATTGTCATATGAGCTACTAGACTAAATTATGTATATACTGATCTTGGGCTACTAGCTACCCATATAGGGTCTTGTATGTACTTATGCTTAGTAAGCAGTTTGTTGTAGAGGGCTAGTGGAAGTCAGAAGGAGGCATATTATTACCTCTCATGTACCATATTGTCCATGTATCCATGTGGCCACTTTCATGTATCATTGTAAAACCATATATTAGATTTCTTTCACATACTGAGAGTTATATAGCTAGGAGTCAGGTTATCTAACTTCCATCCATAATCATAATGGAAAAGTGGTTTTTAAATTTGCTAATCACATGGATTTGTTATTACATAAATATAAGGAACTCATGGAATTCCTCCTTAGAGAATTTAATAAAATTCTAAGTGCTTTTATAGGGGAGGGTCCACTCTTGTACTATCCCCAATAACCTAGCTCAAACCGTTTGTCTTTTACTTGAGTTGATCTATCCTTTGGATTCTTAAAAGAAAACCTTAATGCATCAATGTCTAATATCATTGATTCTAATATCATCACCACTTTTATGAGTAATAAAATACAAAAAATCTCATATTCTTTAGGATATTATTCATCTTTACCTTCTCTTAAGGAACCACTTTTTTAGTTTTGCACTTATGCTCACAAGCGCTCCCTTAAAATATTACAAATGGTATCCCATTGGTCCAAGGTATCTTCCATAAAAAGACACATGACAACACCACATCATGGGTACACATCCTCATTAGGGATTTTTTTTTTGTAAAGTTAAGATATCAATTGTGAAGAAATCATATTAAACAATAAGAATGTTATTTACTATAGCAATCGTGCCACAACATGTTTAGAATTGGGAAGGTTTTTGTTGAAGAAGATGTGTATTATAGAACTCTAATCCCACATGCATTATGAGAGGACATCTTATATACTTTTTTGTTCCCTATGAAAAGTAATTACCAAAATGGAGCCCATGTTATAATATTAAAAATAAATCCTTAATCTCACGTGTTTCATGGGTAGACTCACATAGTCCCTATAAATATTTTTTATTAACAAAATACATGTGAAAAAGGAAGGTATTTAATATTTTAAACAATAAAATAATTCCCAAGAATATTCTTCTTGGAGAAGATGGCATGCAATATTCTTAAATAGATTCCACTTGAACTAATATTATCTTTGGTACAAGCACATCAAAGGGCTGCTTGATATGAGTTGTCCAACAGACATCAACACTAGCTCTATGTTGCCAGCTTCCCATATGTAATTGATAATTTTGCTAAGCTTCACTATGGTTTTCCATATACCTTCCACATAGCAACAATATTGAAATAATATGGTGCTATATTTAGCATGATGTGAACCCGTATTATGTTCCCCACATTGTTGTTGCATTCCATACTCATTCGAAACCTGTCCGAGTTGCTGTAGCATACTCATTTTGAACGCTGGATCTACTACTGCCGGGTACTCAAAAATTACGTCCACGCTGCCCATACTCTGGTCCTCTATATTTTGTGTTGTGGGGGTCCATTCTGTAGCCAGTAGTGTGGGGCCCATTCAAAAATCCATATGGGATTTTTGAAAGTTGATTACAATCATGTATTCAGAGATCAAAATAAGAGTGCTGATGCTTTAGTTAACTGAGCTTTGGACAAAGGTGATCTTACTTGTTATGGTCACCCTCCTAGATGGTCGTCTTCTCAAATTAGGGAAGCTCTTCTTTCTATCATTTCTTTGGATGGCTCTAGTTCTGAAGGTATCTAGTTTCTTCTTGTTTTTCTTTTCGCTTCTCTTTGGTTCATTCAGTTTTTTTTAGTTCCTAAAAGCACGAGGATACGAAAACAAAAAGGAATATGCTGAATACGATGCGTGTAAAACCAAACTTAACGCTAAAAGCCTATGTATTGAAAAATGCCTAAAAGGAAAGAACATGAGCGAATGGACACAAGATAAAAGCAGTATGAAATAAGGTCCTCTTTATTGATGTGCTTTCAAAGTCATGTTACAATACGTCTCCTTCCTTTTTAGGGGATAGGAGCGTTAAATATGTTTCTTGTCACATCCATGATAGCAATCCTTCTTCCGCGTGCCCACATGTAAGATGGGCAGACCAAAATGTCGCCACCACTTGTGTATATGATTTTTCACACCTTCCTGCTCTTCTGATGTCGAAAACCTATGTTCAAAGAAACAAAAAATATTAGTAGCACCTGCAGATAGAATAAAGCATGTATTTCCTAAGGCCTACAGTCAGTATATGCATGAAAATATTAAAATGATAATCAAATGACCTCAGATCGACCTAAAATTTTGATAGAAGCATAAATATGTTACCAGGAAGCCACTACAAAAATAACAATCTAGAAATTCCTCACAGATTTGTATTCGCTCCAGGGTGGGACGAATAAACCTGCAATAACTTGTCAAAAAGCACCCTCTTCAATGTCCTATCCAGAAAGCTCCAAATGACCTGCAAAGTTGGGGTTAGCTAATTGAGGGTGTTTTGGGAAGACCCAGATGGTCATATTTCTCCAATTTGGCCTCTAGCACCCAGATTTTGATAATGGCATCTGCAAGTTAGTAAAGGCGAGAAATGACAAAAACCTGGTCAAAATTGCTCAGAATGAAATGAAATTTAAACTGTAGCCTATTTAACAGATCTAGAATAAAATGCAAAAGAAAAATCAGAGAAATCTATCACAAATTTCTAATCATCCCGGGGTGGGGCGAATAGGACTATGATAGTTTGGGGGCGCCCGGGGCAGAACGCCCACCGTTTGGGACACTTTTTCGGCACCAATCCACTTGGGATGGGTCCAAAAATTCTTATGGGGTGTTGTCGACAAATTTTGTGGAATATTATGGTGAAAAATTGGGTTTTGGGTCCGGATTCGTTCTTCCAATAATCACCCAATAACCTCCCTTTCGAATGAGAGATTAAGGATGTGAAAGGCACAAATCGCAAGTAGGTATGTAAATTTGTAGCACTTCATTGCTCAAATGATCCTTCTCTGTATATATTTTGGGTGAGAAAACTCACCAATTTATAGACCTAGGGTCTCTCTGTTTGAATTGCGCATGCGAGGGCGCCACTTGAGTTGTTTGTCCTATTTTCAGAGAAAAGCTAATTCCTTGATTTAGAATCTCCTTGCATGAGGTCTCTAAAATAAAGACATTCATGACTGAAGTCTCTCTCCTTGAATAAAAGCTATTCCTCGCAATTGCATGACCTAAAGCCTCAGTTAACTGGTGGACTTGCCGAGGTTTGACTTTTTGCCAGTCAAACTTGCTATTCGCCTCACCCTAGGGCGAATGCTGCTATTCGTACTTGGGTGGGATGAATGCCTGTTTGTATTCGTCACTGGGTGGGACGAGCAGAGAGCAAGGTGCCAAAAAGGTGCAAAATTTACCTCTAACCTCCAAACTACTTTTGGGAGTGGTTAGGACCACTGTTTGACCTTTGGGTGCTGCCCTAGGGGCTATGTGTGTCAATGCGATCGATGCTTGTTGTCACATAATTGGATTGGTGCTATTTTGGTGTCTACAGATGCCCCTTTTTGGGAAACACTGTCCAAGGTGTAGCGTCGAGCAAAAATAGATAACCAAAGCACTAATGATTAGGGTTTCTCAGTAACCTAACCAAATCTTGATGCCCCAAGTATGGAAAGGGCACGCATTCTTGAATCCTTGCTTCTAACGAGCTAAGGAACTTAATTCAAGTGTTAACCTTGTTTGGTGAGGTGTTACTTGAGCTTGGACATTGATCAGTCATGAATAGGCAAAGGGCACAAACTTTTGTCTATGGGAACCTTGAGTTCATGATTCATGAATGCCAAGTGTTTGATCAGCTTGTGATAATTGCTTGTTTGCTGCCCCAAGCAGGGGCACGATTGTCTTTGTCAATGATCCTTTGAATGCGTGTTATTTCCATGATTGGGTATATTTTTGTTGATTGGTGACTAAGTGTGACTACCCCCTCAAGCGACGAATCGATGAGGGAATGACCGACATGAGAAAAGTGATGAGTCGCTTGACCCAAGATGACTTAGGTAAGGGTGCCTTCAGTTGTTTACCATTGAATGTGAAAGCAGTTTCTGAACATTCTGACCTATTTTTGATGGGTGTGAACCCTTTTTGTGACGCATTTTGGAGTTGAAATTGTCAAAAATTTGTCCTCCCGCGGAGTGGTCCGGCTATGGTAGCCTTCTTAGGGAGTAGGATAGTGATAATTTGTAACCCCAACATCTATTTTGGATGCCAAGAATGTCAGGTGCAAAAGCGCCTTCGTTCGGCAATGTTATTGCTATTTTTGGATGGGTTTTGACCCGTTTTGGTGACGTCGTTTGGGGATGAAATTCTCAAAAATTCGTCTTCCCGTGGAGCGGTCCGGCTATGGTAGCCTTCTTAGGGAATAGGATAGTGAAGATTTGTGACCCCGACATCTATTTTGCATGCCCGGAATGTCAAGTGCAAAAGCACTCTTATCGAACACTTTTAGGGCTTGTTTTGGTGCATTTTTGTGCAGTTTTTGTTGTTTTTGAAATTTTTGCTCTGTATTCATCCCTGGGTGGGATGAATTCCTATTTAGTATTCATCCCAAGGAGGGATGAGTGCTAAACAGAGTGCTCATCCCAGGGAGGAACGAGTACAGGCTCAAAAAGCCTATTTAAAGGCCAAAACTGAGTTTTGGGCTCATTTGCATTTGTTTTTCTTGGCGATTTGGAGCTCTAAGGAGGAGGAGGTCAATTCTACGAAGCGAAGCGCTACCAAATTTTTCTTGCGACCATGAGTTCACACACCGGATCGAGTGGCAGAGCCGAAGCAATACCAATGAGTGCCCTTCCTCTTTATTATTTTGTGTTGCAATTGGAAAAACCGCAAGTTAGTTGTTTTTGTCTTTTTGTTTTTTTGGTTTTTCAAATTTTAAAAATGAAACCCTAGTCTATGAACACTTAGCTTAAAAATTAATTTAACCCTAGTCAAGCAAAGATCAAAATTTAGTTGAAAACTGAGCTAAAAAAACTTAGTTTAGAACATAACTTAAAACCTCGCTTAACCCGAATTGAACAAAGTTCAAAACTTAGGTGAGAAACGTAGGGTAAAACTGAACGTAAAAACGTAGCTCAACCCTAGTTATTTGTTGTTTTTGTGTTTTTAATTTTCTAGTTTAGAGTTAAAAACCCTAGGTCTGAAAAATTATTTTGTGACTGTTTTTGTTTGTTTTTTAATTGAGCAGTTAGAGTTAAAAACCCTAGAACTGACCAATGATTTTTTTAATTTTTTTGTTGTTAATTTATCAGTTAGAGTTAAAAACCCTAGACCTGACAAATTATGTTTTTAAATGTTTGTTGTTTTTTAATTTATCAGTTAGAGTTAAAACCCTAGAACTGACAAATGATTTTTTGTTTTTTAATTTTTTTTGTTGTTAATTTATCAGTTAAAGTTAAAAACCCTAGATCTGATAAATTAGGTTTTTGAATTTTTGTTATGTTTTTGGCTATACATTTTGATGCATTGTTGTATATTCATTGTTAGTGTTGTACAATTTTTTCATTGTTTTAATGTTTTTATGTTGTTTTCTTTTGTAGGTTGTGAAGAGTCGGTATCGGGTGCCTATTGTTTTCATTGAAGCATGTGCGACGCTGTCTTTGGTTGACTAGGACTGGCTTGACGCCCTTGGGCTCAAGCAGGTGACTCGGTTGGAGCCGGTGGTTGGGGATCGGGCCTATCTGACATCCCTGATCAACCTGTGGGATCCCTGGACCAACACCTTCCATCTACCAACAAGGGAGATGACGGTTACCTTGGAGGATGTCTATCGAATTCTTCGGATTCCAATAGACGGATTGTCGATCTGGACGACGTCGTGGGATCGAAGGACAACAGTACTGATACAATTTTTTGGGCATGGGGAGGATTTGGGTGTGGAGAGCCCAGTGGAGAGGGCGAAGGGCGACTACCAGATTGGTGGCATACTAGTTCGATGGTGGCTGGAGAGGGGTGTGTTGGGAGTGAGGCACACATTACTCATGGGCCTCATTTCCAACATGCTGCTCCCCGAATATTTGGGTGTGAGGTTCTCATGGAACCTGCTAGAGGTGGTGTTCAGGTTGGTGGAGTTTCCAAAAGATGCACCGATGATTATGATATGGGGACAGAATTTGCTGGCACAACTCTATGATGAGCTACTTGTTGCAGTGCTGGGCTTGGTAGCACATAGCAGTGGAGAGGCTAGTGGGGCTACCCTGGATGATACGAGCGAAGATGACAGACCGAGAGATCAGATATGGGGTACTATGGTAGAGGTCGGAGGAGCAGGGACAGAGTCGGTGATGGGTAGGTGTTGTAGGGCACTATACCGATGCCTTGGCTCGACTTACTCCTAGGGAGGTGTTCTGGTGCCCCTACAAGGACTGTCCAACCTATCTTGAGGTTGGAGAGTGGCTTCGATAGGTACAGAGGGGGCGGTGGCTGATTGGGCATCATAAGACTGAGCAGGAGTTCTTCCCATACTGTCGGGTGACCCGACAGTTCAGGGTGTGCCAGGGGATGCCTGGTGAGCCCATGGTCTATCGACGTCGAGGGGATGAGAGGACTCTAGACCGGCCAGTCATTGCACCACTTGGTGAGGATTCAGATACAACTATTGACGTCCCGGATGTGGATGACGTCGGGGTTACTACCAAGTATGAGTAGTGGTGGACTTTACAGTGATGGCGAGGCGAGGGGCCTCTAGGGGGTGCAATAGGGGATGAGGGTGCAAAGGCACCGGGAGAGGGCTGGGGAGTTTCACTGGATGATGCGGACTTGGTGGAGGTTGAGGATGTTGGAGGGGAGTTTGGGGTGCCGGATCAGTTGGAGATGCAGGATGTCCTAGAGCAGTGGGAGCCGAAGCAGGCTGCTGTCCCGGATTCATCGAGGCCTCAAGCAGGTTCATAGGATGTGGAGGCAAGGCATTGCATTGAGATAGCGCGATTAGAAGAACTACTACGAATATGAGATGAGGAGCTGGGGGAGGCTCTACAAGAGAAGAATCTCTTGTGGACTTAACTAGCTGAGTGAGAGAATGCATAGGTTGCATCCCACCGATAGGATGGGGATACTAGTGCTACACGAGAGAGGGATCTCTATGGGTGCAGCTAGCATAGCATGATGATGTAGTAGCTTACTACCATCGGTGGGAGGCAGAGTGGGGTCGACGGGAGGCAAAGTGGCTTTGGCATTGGATGGATATGGAGGGAGAGATTATTCACCTTGGTGGATGAATAACTGAGCCCCCTAGAGGTGGCTCTTCGCGTCGAACGAGATACAATGATATTGAGTAGTCAGCATCATCTCATCATAGGTGGCTAGATGAGGGGGGCACTAGTAGGCGTGATGCAGGGTCGAGTAGCAGTCACCCTGAGAGGTCCCATAGGACCCACACCATGGGGGGTAGTTCCCGTTGCATCGATCCTGCATGATCATGGTGGTCGACGCCCTAGGCTTGGGGGTTTTTGATTTTTTGGCTTTTGTTGTGGGGTTAGAGGACCGGTTCATTGTAGCCTGTGGGCAGTTTTGATGATATATATACAGATGACTCTTCTCTTTTTTTTTTTTTGGTGTTTATGCACTTTTCATGGTTTGTTTTGATGTACATGTTTTTACATTGATGTATGCAAATGCGATTATGAATGCGATGTTTCTAATTTATATGATGTATGCCAATGGAATGAATGACATGAGTTGTTGATAACTTGTCGATGCACCATAGACTATGCAAGATTTGACTGACTTGTTGTACTAATGGGATGACTTTGTGGAATGACTTTGCATGTGAAAACTTTGTTTTTGTATTTTGCATATTTTCTAATGGTGATGTACGGAATGAAATGTGCCAGCTATTTTAAAATGTAATTAAGCTTTTCTGAGATTCAGATATTTTAACTAACTAGCCAAGACTGTACATTTATCTCGCAAGACTTTTGAACAAGGTATAAATCTGACTTGAATTTAATAAAGTTATTTCACATCCTTGTGTGTGCAATTGAGTTTGTTTATGTGGTATTTGTCAGGATACCGCCAATGCCAGATAGGCTATCAACCAAACCTGTACTCGAGGATCACCTAATTAGCTCCACTAACTCCGTTGTTGTATTTAGTAAGATTAATCCATGGGACAATCTAAGGTACCATAAGCTAGCTCATCCACATGCAAACATTGGTCTACGCACATGCAAAGCTAATGTGACAGACATATCGTAATGCGGTTAGGATACCGCCATTGCCAGGTAGGCTATCCACCAAACCCGTAATGAGGATCACCTAGATGGTCTTTCAAATGCTGAGAATTCTAGAGATTCAAGTTCAGGTTGTGTGTTTGCTCAATGGTTTGGGATACTTTCTCATCTACATAGTGATGAAAATCACTGTTTATTTTTCTTTTTTTTTTTTTTGAGCAAGGATTTTGAATAGTGGTGATAACCACTATTATTTGATTTTGTATTTTGAGCTTTGTAATGTTGAGCTTGTAATTTTGTGGCTTATGAATGGCCTTGATCCTATTGGCCTTAGGGATGACTACCCATCCTATTCAGGGACGTGTAGTACGAATCCTTATGACTTTGGGAACCAAGGGGATGATGGAGATTATGAAGTAAGGGCATTGATCTTTTAGGCCTTGGGGATGACTACCCATCCTGTTCAGGGACGTGTAGTACGAATCCTTACAAATTTAAGACCAAAGGTGAGTGGAGATGGTTGTGATGATGGTTTATTGGAATTTTTTTTTTGAATGGCGTTGATCCTTTTAGGTCTTGGGGATGACTACCCATCCTTGGCAGGGACGTGTAGTATGAATCCTTACAACTTTGGGGATCAACTATGATTGGGATTTTTGGTAGTGGTGAAAACCACTATTTATTAGGGGGAATGGATGGGGAAGAGCTCGTCCTTTTGTCAATTCTCAGCATTCTGGAACCATTCGCACAGGGGGATGAACAGGCTAATATTTCACCTATGGTACCCTAGACTGCTTTGTAGGTTTCTCTTGCGTTCACACAACTTAGGAATTATTTTATGTGTTTTAACTTGTGTAGGGATGTTACGTAACAAGGCATGATCCAAGTAAAACTTCCCTGTGTAAAATATGTTTAAATTTGTACAGTTTTTGGCTAGAAATTGAAAGACAGCTTAATGACGAAAACCCTATATACATTAGGAGACAACTGACTATGCTAAAAATGGCGATGGTGTTATTCTGGATGTATGCATTTATGAAATGGATTTGATGTGGAAAATGATGGAATTGCCAAGTAATGATAGTCTATGGTGCTTTTGACTTGTATGACCTAGCAAATATGTAAAGTATGGATGCGATGCCTAATGCAACCTATATTTTTGTATTTTGATTTTTATGAGTATGCATGAAATTAAAATGCAATTTGTTTTTGTTATTTTTGATGATTTTATTGTTTTTGTTTGTTTTTGAATATTTATTTTGACCAAGCGGTTATGGTAACTCTTGGAGCTTTTGGTGTTGACCAAAGGGTTTATGGATACCTTTGGAGCATTTTTGGGGTTGACCAAGCGATTGTGAGAATCCTTGGAGCTTTTGGGTTGACCAAAGGGTTTATAGATACCTTTGGGGCATTTTGGTTTGACCAAGAGATTGCGAGAATCCTTGGAGCTTTTGGGTTGACCAAAGGGTTTATAGATACCTTTGGGGCATTTAGGGTTGACCAAGCGATTATGAGAATCCTTGGAGCTTTTGGGTTGACCAAAGGGTTTATAGATACCTTTGGGGCATTTAGGGTTGACCAAGCGATTATGAGAATCCTTGGAGCTTTTGGGTTGGGCTATGGCTCTCTAGATGTGGAATGGCCTCAAATGACTGATGTTCAAGGGTTTTGTTTCCTTGATTCCTTCAAGAGAGGCGATCCGGTATGTTCCAGGTCCTATTCTACTGTCGATGACATAAGGACCTAACCAATTTTCCGTGAACTTGTCCTATAGATGGGATGGCAAATTAGAATTTTGTTGGTTCTCTTTCAAGACCAAGTCACCAACCTAAAATTCCCATAGGTGGACTTTCATGTTGTATGCTTTCTTAAGTCACTCTTGATAGATACACAAATGCTCGAGAGCATTGATGCATCGTTCATCCAGCAATGTCAGTTGGTCTAACTGGGCCTACCATGCAGTGTCATCATCGATGAACTTTTGCATTGAAATGCGTAGGGAAGGAATTTCCAACTCAAGAGGCATGACTGCCTCGGAGCCATACACCAGCAAAAATGGAGTTGCCTCAGTGGGCATTTGAATTCTAGTGCAATAAGCCCATAGGGCAAGTGGGATTTGAATGTGCCAATCCTTATGATTGTCTGTGATGATCTTTTTGAGAATGGCAACTAGCATTTTGTTTGACGCCTCTGCTTGCCCATTTGCCTACGGATAATAGGGTGTTGAAAAACTATGTTGAATTTTGTACTTTGTGGTCAAAGCATGCACATATTTATTCTTGAATGACATCCCATTATTCGATAGGATCTTGGATGGAATACCAAAATGACATATGATGTTATGCAAAATAAACTCCGCAATGCGGGTTCCAATCATAGAGGTTAGCGAAATTGCTTCCACCCACTTGGTAAAGTACTCTATGGCCGTTATGATGAATGTGTGATGACCGGACGACGCAGGGGAGATCTTTCCAATTAGATCAAAGCCCCACTATGAAAAAGTCCAAGCCGATTGGATCGGTTGCAAGGCATGAGAAGGTACATGTGTGAGATTAGCATGGTGTTGACACTTCACGCACTTCTTTACATAGGTGAAACAATCTTGATCTAAATATGGCCAATAATAGCCCATGCAAAGAATGCGCTTTGTGATGGCCATACCACTGAAGTGGCCACCACATGTACCATCATGTTCTTGGGTGATCGCCCAAGTGAACTCTTGCTAGTCCAAGCAACGGAGGAGGATTCCTTCATAGCTTCGACGATACAAAACGTCTCCTAACAAGACATGTTTTGCCACTTTCTGTTTAAATGATCTTTTCATGGCGTGTGTCAATCCAAGTGGGAGGTTACCTAGCTTGAGGTAATCCCTTATGGGTGTGTACCAATCCTGTTGATCAGAAACCTCGATGGTATGAACGGCCAATCCCTCTTGAAGTCCATCCCTAGCAAAAGTTGAGTGGGAAAGAACTTGTAAAAATAGCGTTGTGTTGCTATTAAGAGGGGTCGAGGAGAACAAGGACCCCCAGTTGGCTCGAGTCAGACAATCATGGATTCGAGAGAACCTATCCTGAGATGGTTCAATCTAGATCAGGTGGATTCCTAGTGTTAGGTCAGAGCTTGCACGCTCCATCATGGATTGTGATAATGTTTTAACCTGAATGGTTGTCATTTCACCAGAAGGGTCTTGTGGGATTAGTGACCCCAAGGAGGCCATAGTATCCGCAAAATGATTCGATGATCGAGGGAGTGCCTCGATATCATACCATTCAAGTTGTGCCAGGAATTTGTCCACAAGGGCTTTGTAAGCCTGCAGAACTGGACATTTACATTGGAATATCCCCTTGTCTTGATTGACAATTAACAATGAATCACCAAAGATGTTTAAACGTTTAATGTTCATGGTGATTGTTGTATGAAGACCTATGAGCAAGGCTTCATATTTTGCTTTATTATTGGTGTATGGGAAGTCTAATTTAAATGATAGAGGCATTGGAGCCCCTTGTGGAGTGAAGAATACAATTCTCGTGCCACCTCCTTGCTCACATTTAGAACCATCGAAGAATAATTTCATGTCAACTTGTGACTCAGGCTCATCAGAATCTAGCGATTCTAAAACATGAAAAACCCCATCATCAGGTAGTTCTATGGTCAGAGGCTGATCGTCTTCAAGAGGAGCCTCTGCCAGTTGATCAGCGATGACTTGACCTTTTATGGATTTTTGTCCAATGAATTCTATGTCAAACTCCATCAACAACATGATCCATTTTGCCATGCGACTACTATGATAAGTACGACTCATCATGTATCGCAATGGATTCTCCTTAGACACAACATACATCGTATTGTTGAGCATGTAGTGGCATAGCTTTTTGGTAGCAAACACCACTGCCAAGCAGAGCTTTTCAACGTATGCATAGTTAAGTTCATAACTAACCAAGGTGCGGCTAAGATAGTAAGTAGCCTATTTTTTGTGTAGTTCATTTTTTTGGGATAGCATGGCACCCAATGCCACCTTAGTAGCTGAGATGTATAAATAGAATGACACTCCTGGTCTAGGTGGTGCTAATACTAGTGGTGAAGCCAAGTATTGTTTAATATTGTCAAAGGCTGACTGGCACTCGTCATCCCAGTGAAATGTTACCCCCTTATGCAATAATTTATTCATGGGTCGGCACTTGTCATATAGCTATGCTATGAAGCGCTTGATCGATGTGACCTTTCCCTACAGACTCCTAAGTTGCTTGATGGTAGTTGGGGGAAGCATTTCAAGGATTGCCTTGACTTTGTGTGGGTCTACCTTGATTCCTCGTTTAGAGACTATGTAACCCAAGAGCTTTCCAGATGTGATGCCAAATACACACTTCTTGGGGTTTAGTCTGAATTTATGCTCCATGAGGCGATCGAGGATCTTGCTTAAGTCATCGAGATGATCTGGGTGCAAAAGATATTTGGCCAACAAATCATCCATGTAATCCTCCAAAGTTTTGTGCATGTAATCATGGAAGATGTATGTCATGGCACATTGGTAGGTGGCACCAATGTTTTTAAGGCCAAAAGGCATGACCTTATAACAAAATGTCCCCCAAGGCATTGTGAATGCCATTTTTAGTTGGTCCTTGAGATTGATACGAATCTGATTGTATCCCGAGAAACCATCCATGAGGGAAATCATTTCGTGGCCTATTGTAGCGTCTACCAATGCGTCGATGCTCGATAAGGGAAAATCATCCTTAGGACTCGCTTTGTTTAGATCTCAAAAATCGATGCATATGTGAATCCTCCCATCGAGATTTTTGATGGGAACCATGTTAGACAACCATGGCGGGTAATCCACGCATATGACAAACTGTGCATCCAACAACTTTTGTAACTCGTATTTGACCATTAAGGCCACTGTTGGGTGCATCTTACGTAGTTTTTGCTTTACTAGCTTGACTGTCGGATCAAGCGTTAGATTATGCGTGACTAGCTGCGAGTTTAGTCCCGACATGTCTTTGTATGACCATGCAAAAACCTCCTTCTTCTCTTTGAGAAAGGTAATGTAGTCAGCTTGCTCTTCGGGGGATAGACTTACCCCCAAATTTATGATTTGCAAATTCATTGGATCTAAGATGATGTCTACGTCAGTCATCTCCTCGATCGACATGTGGGATCCATCCTCCAACTGGTGTGGAGTTGGGATCAAGTGGATATCATTTGCTGAATTTAGATCATCATTTGGAACATCGGGTTCCTCTTCAGCATGGAAGACATCCTGAGTCTGTCTTGGGGTGAAATGGAACATCCCACCACAAGGCCAGTACTATGATGGGGATGGCGGTGTGTCAGCATGATCCCAGTCTATAGCATCTAGGTCTAGATACAATGACCGTGTCGGGTCAGTTGGATCATGGATGGGGGCGATTAAATCAATGGAGATCATGTTGATGAAATGATTGTGGTCTCCATTACCATGGGTGTTGTAACTCGGACATCCTAGATGATATTTGTGCTCCGGATCTGGCTCTGTGGGTACTGGCACAAATGGATCGGCCCTATGCGTAGAGAGGAAGACAGGGTCCGCCCTAGGCACTGATGGTTTTATAGGGTCTCTAGGCAGAAGATGCTCTCTGTGTACCTGGAGTGGCGGGTGCAGTAATTGCTATAACTATGGTTGGTTTAAGTGCCACCTATTCCTTGGCCCTATGTGTAGGTGTTCAAACATGTCATCTATGTCCAAAGGATACTGTTGTTGCATTTGTCACATGTGGTTGAGATAGGCCATCTCGGTTTCATCTTCGTAATCATTGTCAGAGATCCAAAGGCCTTCGTTGGCTCCAATAGTGGTTTGCGACATATGAGGCTCATCTTGTTTGAGCAAATTAATGTGGTCCCATCAAGGTTGTTCTACTCTCTACGGGGGGACCTGATTCTCTTGAGGTGGCATATGCTCAAATGGAGCATCTAATGGGAATATTGTCAAGAAGCTTTCCTGATCATCATTCATGGGATATACTTGTGAATGATTGCTATCAGACTCAAAAGGATCCCAAGGGGCTACCTCGTACTCTGACTCATCCTCTGAAGACCCTTATTGGTCTTTTTCATATCTCTCTTATGGGTGAGTCCTTGAATTTTCTCCCTGTTCGGCTGAAGGGAAAGGATTGTTATGGGCAACAAGGTTGGTTGTTAGCAATGGGAGATAATATCCCAATGTATAGGTTATGTTAGGATTGGCATATGGATCTGATGCCAACCCATCCTTGTTGCCTATCCCTAGGCCTTGCATGTTCTCCACCAAGATGTCTAGGGGCAAGGGGTGGTTGAACCCTACTCCTAACTTGTCATACGTCATTTGATATCTCGGTTGGCAAAGAACATGCACTCCTTGCTCATACCTACCCAACCCATATCCGTGCCAATTGCATTGGCCTAGATATCTTAAAGCAAAATCAGGGTTGGATAGATAGTTGACATCCTCAGCAAAGGGCTCTTCATCTTTGTCTTCTTGCAGACAAGTTTCAACGCCATTATCCAGGCCCCCATAAACAAAGTTTGTTTGGTTGGTTGGGTAGCCTAAAGGAACCACTGAGCCGATGGGGAATCGAGGCCTCCCCATGTCCTGCATGGACTCAAGTGTGGGCATTGCTACAATGTTCCTCACTAGATACTCCCCTAGGCCCGTGCTGGCCATTTCAACGATGACTGTTGGTGGTTGAGGGGGAGCAAATGGGAGTCCTTCCTGAGTCCACTCCATGTGGGGTGAACTAGGTGGCTCGACTTCCATTCTTCTAGGCATCTCTTCTATCGAGATGGTTGAGACTAGAGGTGGTTCCTCTTCTATGGGTTTATTTCCTTTGTCCTTGGATGTGGCCACCATAGGTGGCATCGTTGTTGAAGGACTAGTGGAAGAAGATGGACCCAGCTGAGGACTCGATGGATTAATCACTAGAGATGCCTACGGAATCAAACCCTATTGAGATGGATTCAACTAAAAATCCAAATGTGTTGATGGAAGGGTCGATTGCGACATGAATTGCACTATATTGCAATATTTGAAGGGCTCTAAGTCTGCCGGGACTACATGTACCTATCCTTCAAATGTATACTTTAGGCACTGATGAGCTATTGAAGGGACACACTTCATGTCCCTGATCCAAGTCCGGCCCAACAAGATATTATAAGCCATATCACCTTCCAAGATGTGGCACAATGTATGAATAGTCTTTTGTCCCACTTGGATAGGTAGGACAATTGTGCCAACTATCGAGTAGATTGCATCATTGAATGCTCGTAGTGTATAAGTAGAGGCCACAATGTGAGATGCTTGTAACTTCAAATGTTTCAGTGCTGCTATAGTGATGATATTACTGGACGAGCCAGTGTCCACCAACACCCTCTTATATGGAATCCCGTTGACCCGTACAATAATGTGTAGGGGTGGATCCACCACATCACCAATCATTGTTTTCAATTCATCTTCTCTAAAGGTGATGACTGGCTCTGTATATTGTTTTACATGTCCCACAAAGTTGTTGAAAGAGTTCACTTCATGGGGCTGCAGCTTGATTGCTTTTAAAATCTCCATTAGAGCCTCCCGATGGGGCGTTGATTGTTGAATGAGCTCATATATGGAGAGCCTAGCCGACGTGGTCCTTAGACTTTGGGTAAGTCTAGTCCAAATCATAGCCACTAGTCTAGGCGGGGGAAGTTGCGTAGGGTACTGTTGAGTTTGTGACGTCGATGAAACCTCTCTTGTGGTTGTCACGGGCGCAGCTCCTGGGTACTTCTTGTTCCTAGTCACTATGCTTATCATCCCCACATATCCCTGCATAGGGCAATTCTGTTGCACCTCATTAACTTGAAGGGGTTTTCCCTGTGCATTGTGGGCATGCAAGGGGTCTCTAAATACTCCCATATGTTGGTTGTTTGGCACTACAGGGTTGTCCACTGCCAATGTCTTGTTGTCAATTAGGTCTTGTACCAAGCCTTTGAACTTCCAAAATGCGTTAAGATCATGTCCCTTACACCTGTGGAATCTATAGTACAAGTCCTCTCGGTACCCCTTAGGCTTCGGTGCATTGGGGTCTATAGTTTGAATCTCTGGAAGGTTGATCAAGTTTGCCATTGACAAGCGGTCAAACAGAGAGTCCTTGGACTCTATGTAAGGAGTAAATTGTCGCCTAGGGTGACGTTGCTAATTTTGTTCCTGCATTTGGTTTTCTCTCTCATAGTTGATAGGAGGCACTGCCTGATAGTTAGCCTTTTGAGGTTGTGTTGCTTGTGTAGGCTTAGGGACGTTGATAGCAACCTGATTAACCACAATGGGTTTCGATTGCATGGTCCCTATTTTAGTGTTCTTGGTCCATTCTTTCTTCTTAGGTTTGGCAATCTCGCCATCCTGTATCTTAATCTCCTCAATGATTCTGGATTGTGCCAGAGCTTCCTCTAAACTGGCATATTGTTGTAGCTACAATAGCACGGAGATCAATCTCAAACAACTTTTTGAGAACATTTGGGTCAGGTCTAACATGGGAGGGAGGTAAGGCAGCTTTGAAAGCAACGTCCTCCATCGATTATCGTATGCCACCATGGTATCTTCCTCATACTGCTTGAGGCTAGCTAGGTCACTTAATGACACCTTTTTCTTAGTGTTTAAGGTGAAGCGTTCGAGGAATGCGTCCACTAGCTGATCCAAGTTACTGATGCTATGTTTTGGTAATTGGGTGAACCAATTAGAGGTAGGGCCTACGAATGTGGTTATAAATGTTCTTAATAACAAAGCATCATTGTCCTGAATACCAAAGCACTGGCTCAAGAATCTAGTCACATGCTCTTGGGCATCCTCCTCCCCTCTAAAGAGTGCCAACTGGGGTAGTTTAAAGTGTTCCAGGTATGGAGGTGTCGGCACTGACGGATGCACAGGATGACTATGGAGTTGGCATAAAGTGGGCTTTTGGGGCCCAAAAGTCTTGATCTCCATAGACTCTAAGTGCTCTAGAAGTGCTTTATATGCATCAAAGGATTTGATTTCTTCCTCCTTAGTTTGCTCCCATTGTGGGTTGTGGGGAACTTGAGGCCTATGGAGAGGTAGCTGGATAGCACACCCTCTGCCTTGGTATAGCGTTTCATCCCACTCTTATTCTTGTTCATACTCCTCATAGGCTTCCTGAGGAGTGCGTGGCCGAGACCTATACACATGGGTGGGTGCCCGTGGAGGGTGCCCATCATTATTTCTGGGAGTGGCCTCTCGCTTAGGTCTAGGAGGTCTCGAAGGCAATACTTGATAAGGTCACGTGGACCTGTCTCATACCAAGGGGTTATGCCTCTCATACACTTCTACTTTATGTGCGCAAGGGGTTGGAACCTTTACAGGCATTTTTTTATGAAGCAATTTGGCTGCCTGACGCTGAATGCGCTCTTGGCTAAGGCGGTACATATGCTCTAACTATTCTTGATCTTGCCTAAGCTACATAATTTGTGCTTGGTGGGTGGCATGTGTGGCAAATTCCAAGTCAATTTGTTCCACCGTATCTTGTTTAGGAAGCCTAGATGCCTCTCCTACATGTCTATCTTGGTCATGGTGATCCGAGACCTCTATGGGTTGCTTTCCTCTATCGAGGTTAGCTGCATTAACCCGAGGTTGTAGCCTCAATGGGTGATCCTAATACATGGCAGGCATGGAGGTACATCGCTCTCATGCTATGTACTACTCTTGAGGAACATGGTAATATTCCTCGTCCTCTCTTTCATATGCGTGCAAAGTGCGGGCAAAATTATCTTGCCCTGTCTGGAAAGCCTGATACTCTGGATATTGTCTAGTGTTTCTAACAATAATGCGGGGTAGAGGAGGGATGACAAAATCTTGTGGACCCTCCTTCTGGAGCCTCTGTTTCTCTAGCACTTCATCACTATGCCACCCATAACGAGCTTCTAGGGGAGGTCTCCTATCTATGTCGAGTGCTACATGTAGGTTCTCTTCTTGAAAGGACCTATGCTGAGTGGGGGTGCCCCTCAAAGAGGTGCCTCTATAGTTCTGTTCTTTTATGGCATGATGTGGACAATCTTGTGTGTCAGGCCACCAAGGCGAGATGACTAAGTCCTCAAGACTATATCGGAGGCGACCTACCCCCCTTGGTACACTTTCTGCAACACTTGCCCATGATTGGGCTCGACTATGAGTGTACACCATGGTGATGTGCTCCTAAAGACGAGTAGATTTTTATCTTTTTTAGGATTTCTTATGCTACACTAAACAGGAAATATCACACACACAAACAATGATTATCTCGTTTAATGATTAAAAGTGTGCCCTAAAACTGGTTCAGTGTGTTTTTGATGTTCGTTTTGAGAGTTTGTGAAAGAAAATTTAAATGCAAAATGACAGCTCTTATGACTCCCAAAAAATGGTCGCCCCTTCGATATACCATTGCCAGACCGATATACCAACCTCTCTATATACCCACACTTATGTGAGGGAAACTATTGGTACGTGAGAGTAGATGGTACGTGGAACATAGGCGGTACGAAAGGGGGATCACTCTATTTATGACACCTACCATAGAAGACTTATCCTCATGTGCTGGGAATCACCCCAGCTACACTTGGTCAGATTTCATCAGGATTTATGTCTAGCAATAGTCGTGATCGGGGTAATGTATGCAATATCTCAAGCCAAGGTGGTGATGAAATCCACCATTGGTCTTGCTCAAGGGTTGGGGTTTTACGACCAACTCCTTGTTGTTTTAACTTACCATGTGGTGTGTGGGGTTATTTTTAAGTTGCATAAATGAAGCAAACAAGCATTCAAACTCTCCTATGCAATCAAATAACCAGAGAACAAACAATAAAATTTTTATAGAAGGTGTTTAAGACCTCTACCTCTTCTCTGCCCAAATCGGATGTCTTTGAATTTTTGCTCTGAAACAGTCCAACGTTGGAAAACTTGGTACCTGTAAGCAAAAACAAAGCAAATTTAATCATAAGGTTAATATTAAAATCAAGGGATAGAGGTCCCACTATGATCACCACTGAAAGCACGAGGATACGAAAACAAAAAGGAATATGCTGAATACGATGCGTGTAAAACCAAACTTAACGCTAAAAGCTTATGTATTGAAAAATGCCTAAAAGGAAAGAACATGAGCGAATGGACACAAGATAAAAGTAGTATGAAATAAGGTCCTATTTATTGATGTGCTTTCAAAGTCGTGTTATAATACATCTCCTTTCTTTTTAGGGGATAGGAGCGTTAAATATGTTTCTTGTCACATCCATGATAGCAATCCTTCTTCCACGTGCCCACATGTAATATGGGTGGACCAAAATGTCACCACCGCTTGTGTCTATGATTTTTCAATCCTTCTTGCTCTTTTGATGTCAAAAACCTGTGTTCAAAGAAACAAAAAATATTAGTAGCACCTGCAGATAGAATAAAGCATGTATTTCCCAAGGCCTACAATCAGTATATGCATGAAAATATTAAAACGATAATCAAATGACCTCAGATCGACCTAAAATTTTTACAAAAGCATAAATATGTTACCAAGAAGCCACTACAAAAATAACATTCTGGAAATTCCTCACAGATTTGTATTCGCTCCAGGGTGGGACAAATAGACCTGCAATAACTTGTCAAAAAGCACCCTCTTCAATGCCCTATCCAAAAAGCTCCAAATGACCTGCAAAGTTGGGGTTAGCTAATTGGGGGTGTTTTGGGAAGACCTAGATGGTCATATTTCTCCAATTTGGCCTCTAGAACCTAAATTTTGATAATGGCATCTACAAGTTAGTAAAGGCAAGAAATGACAAAAACCTGGTCAAAATTGCTCAGAATGAAATGAAATTTAAACTACAGTATATTTAATAGATCTAGAATAAAATGCAAAAGAAAAATTAAATAAATCTATCACATATTTCTAATCATCCTTGGGTGGGGCGAATAGGACTGTGACAGTTTGGGGGGTGCCGGGGTAGAACGCCCACCGTTTGGGACACTGTTTTAGCACCAATCCACTTGGGATGTGTCCAAAACTTCTTATGGGATGTTGTCAACAAATTTTGTGGAATATTATGGCCAAAAATTGGGTTTTGGGTCTGGATTCGTGCTTCCAATAATCACCCAATAACCTCCCTTTCGAATGAGAGATTAAGGATGTGAAAGGCACAAATCACAAGTAGGTATGTAAATTGGCAGCACTTCATTACTCAAATGTTCCTTCTCTGTATATCTTTTGGGTGAGAAAACTCACCAATTTATAGACCTAGGGTCTCTCTATTTGAATTGCGCATGCGAGGGCGCCACTTGAGTTGTTTGTCCTATTTTTAGAGAAAAGATAATTCCCTGATTTAGAATATCCTTGCATGAGGTCTCTAAAATAAATACATTCATGACTGAAGTCTCTCTCCTTTAATAAAAGCTATTCCTCACAATTGCATGGCCTGAAGCCTCAGTTAACTAGCAGACTTGTCGAGGTTTGACTTTTTGCTAGTCAAACTTGCTATTCGCTTCACCCTGGGGTGAATGCTGCCATTCGTCCCTAGGTGGGACGAATGCCAGTTTGTATTCATCCTTGGGTGGGATGAGCAGAGAGCAAGGTGCCAAAAATGTGCCAAATTGACCTCTGACCTCCAAACTACTTTTGGGAGTGGTTAAGACCACTGTTTAACCTCTAGGGGCTGCCCTAGGGGCTGTGTGTGTCAATGCGATCGATGCTTGTTATCACATAATTGGATTGGTGTTGTTTTGGTGTCTACAGTTCCGTAGCTCATTCTATTCTTTATTTTGTTTCCTCTGTTGATTCTTGCCTTAATAGTCTTCTGGTCTAGATAGGTCTTTGTTATGTTCAATCTTCTTTTTTATTTTTTGTTTTTTTGTTTAGTTTTTTAAGGTGGGTGGGTTCTTTTGTTTTTTTTTGTGTTCTTTGTGTTCTTTGTGTTGCTTTTTGTTGTTCTTGTGTTTTTGTTGTTTTGTGTTTTTTTTTTTAAGGTTTTTTGTTATTGTTCTTGTTCTTGGGTTTCTCTTTCTTTGTGTTAATTCGTGTTTTTATGTGTGAGTGTTTTCTATGTTTTTTGTTTTTGTTTATTGTATGTTGTTGGTTGTTTTTTATTTTTATTTTATTTTTAATTTTTTTTAGGTTTTGGTTGTGTTTATTTTTCATGTTTTCTTTGGGTTATGTCTTTGTAGTGTTCTATTGTTTTTGTCTTGTTTGTGTTTTGTTATGTGGTTCTTGTGTTTTTTTATGAGGTTCGTGTTGTGATTTATTTTATCTTATTGTGCATGTTTGGTTGTGCTTTTGTTTTTGACACACTCAAGAAGCATGTTTTTTATTTTATTTTATTATTTTTGTTGTTATTTACTTATTTTTAAATTGGTTTTGTGTGTTTGTTTGCTCCTTGAGTATGTCAAAGATGATAGGCCAGGTCCGATTCCTAGGCATTTTTTGCAGAATGGATACCCTTTCCTCCTTGGGTCTTACCCGAAAGTGGCATCCCTTTTGGGATTTTTTCCACACATTAAAAAAAATATTATCCTTCAAATTGCAGTTGTATAATTGACATATTCTGTGTCCATATCTACAAGCTTGCACGCTGCCCATGCTTCAGCACAATCATTTAGAAACGTCCCAATACGGTGGGGGTAAACAAATTCATAATGAAAATAACTAATCCATCTGCATTTGCTTAGTGTGTGCAAAAGTGATTCATTTTTGTATTTTTGAAAATCCTCCAGATTCCATCATCCCTTTTTGCATTAGGCTACGAAGTATCCCTCATGAAGTGAAGACTTTTACAGATAGAGCCCCACTGCTAGTCAGGCATCTATAGCCTCGGTGAGGTTTATCTAACTCACTCGTGTGTTCACTTAATGCTTTGCAAAGTCCATCTATCCTAGGTGCATCTAGACTTTCAATACCCACTCTCTCTTTTTTCTCTCTTCATTCTCTTTTTTTTTCTCTTCTTTTTCTCTTTTATTTTCTCTCTTTTTTATTACTTTTTTTGTTTCTCTCTTTTTTTCTCTCTTTCTATGTATTAAAATTTTCCTAGCCAGGGCCCCACAACTAGTCAGGCGTCTATAGCCCTAGTGGATTTTTCTTGAACTAGATGACAGATCTCAAGAGATCTGTTGCATCGCTTGTACTAATGAACTCTTGCAAAAGCATCAAGTCTCACTAGGTTAGAAATCCAAAGTAGAGCATTTTATATTTTTACCTAGGGTTGCATAATCAAGACAATATCATCTTTATTACTGTTATAAACACCATTTAATGTGTTTGAGTCCCATGTGGAGCTTTGGCTAATATTTCCTTATTCCACTTTCCACCATTTTGGTCCCCAACATCTGAGCATGATCACCAAATAACTCATCCCCCTTTTCTCAGGTTCATCAGTTTTTAGATTAGGTACTCCAACCTATTAAATCAAGAAGCTTCAAAAGTGAGCCAGAGACCATAAGTTAGCGACCGTGAAACATCACCTCAAAACAAGGAAACACCCAAAACACCAAAACTCAAACATGAAAACCAAAATCTATATACAAATGTACAATATGGTACAAGATGGTGCAAAGATTTGGACTATCACTTTCCTGGATCCCAAACATGATTAGAACATTTCAAAAGACAAATAATATGATACGCATGCCAAATTTTGTAGGAATCCAACAAAAATAAGATTAAGCCAAACAAGGCAACAAACTTCAACTTGCCCCTCTCACCATACCAATTTGATTTAGTTCCATTAATAATCCTATGGTGGAGTTTCAAGTTCTCAAATTGATTAGACAATAATTGATCTTCAATTTCATCATGTCTATTCTTTAAGATGTCAATTTCACACTTCGATTCATGGTGTAGAAATAAGCTTTCATTTTTAGATATGAGATCTTGCAAATATGAACCTATTTCTACAAATTTCAAAGCCAAATCATTTTTCAAATCTGTAGGCCAATCAAATTCATCTAACCCTTTGCAAGCATCTAGGATATTTATTAAATGAGCATCATCATGAGTTTTTATCCTAGATTCTATTACTAATTGATTATGAACTTGATTTAACACTTCAAGCATACCAACTTCATTTTCATTCAATAAAGCCATATCATTAGTGGTGTGAGGAGAAATTAAGTCAAATTATTTATCAACCACAAATGACATTTCATCATTGATAGTATTGGAATCCATCAAATATTTAGGTAAACCTTCACTTGAATTTCGAATGGTGGAACCTAAAAGGTGAGATTTTAACTTTGGCAAATTTCCATTTACCATTACTTGAAGAGGATTTGAAACTTCCTTTTTTTTCTCATGACATTCATCATCATCGAATACCTATTTATTAAAGACACCAAAATTAGTCCCATAATTAAAAACATGTCCATCCCTTTCAAACCATAAGTCTTGTCTATCTAGGGGTGGGTCAACTAACACATCCCTATGATCAATCACTTGGGTTTTTTTAGATAATGTGAGATTTTCAATTGGATCATCAGTGATATCAAACCCAAACCATTTAGGTTCTAAAATTTCCCCATTTTGAAATGGCATAGATATTGTAGAACAAGTAAGTGGATCAAGATTTTCAATTTCTTTTCCCTCAAAGGAACCTGAAGCAAATGATTCTCCTTCTTGATTCATGGTTGTATAATTTTCCAAAACTTCTTAAGGTTGTACAAGATTTGTAATATCCTTGTGCGAGAAAACAATCGTATTATCCTATATATCAATTGACACAAAAAGTTCATTAGAAGGTTTGGAGTAAGTATATTCTTCCCATTTCTTCCAAGAATCATAGTAATCATCTTCCAAGATCAAGTTGTGATGCTCAATTACTTCTTCATCATCTTTCGATTCATCAACATGTTTCTCATCCAATTCATCTTCACCTTCCTTAGATGGTTCAATTATTTCCAAAAGTGGGTTATTTCTTGAATTCAAATTTGTGAGGCTATCATAATCCAAATTGGTAACCCATGATTCAATTTTATCACAATTTGGAAGGTGTAGATCTTCTTGGCCATCAGTTTCAACAATATCATCCAAAGTATCTTTCGAGAACAAGTGGTGAAATTTTGTCTTCAATCTCATTTATTGATTTTCTTTCAAATTCACTTTCAACCACTTTTTATGGCTTAGGAGCTTCTATAATGGGATCAATTTTTACATATTGCTCCATATAGTCGCCCCAATATTCCTTTGTGAGTACACATGACCAAATCATATCTTCATAAGTTTGTTCATCCAAATCCTCATTTGTGGGTAATGATTCTAGATCTTTTCTTTCCAAAACAAGATGGTGATCATTTGATTCCAACTTCTTGTTACCCATCCATAGAATTTCTTCTCCAAAATCTTCATGCTCTTCAAGACATTCTGAATAGGCATTTACTTCAATGTAAGTCACATCAAAATATCTTCTATCACTTGAAGGAGCATAACATGAAATATCATTAAGATTAGCATTATGAATTTTCTTCCTAGGATGATTTGGATGCATACATTGATGTGCTCATTTTTGTGATGGAACCACATCTCTACTTAACTTCTTAACCACCTTATTTTGCTCTTTTACTTCCGATACAAGCTTTTTGGGTTGAGTGGTAGAAGTAGTAGGATTAGTTGGATTGATATCAATAGACAAAGCTTGAACACTTGTTGCAATGGCTCCATGAGTGATCACATGATTCTCTAACTATGGAGTAGTTGGATGGATAGATGTACTCGTATAAGCGCATGTGGGAGCATAAGTGGGTATGGTAGGGTAAAATTGATTATGGGGAAAAACATTTGATATCAAATTCTGTTGTGCCCATGCTTGATTTACCATCGAGGTTTGATTGCAAGCCCCTAGTTGTCCTACCATAGTTGATTGCTCCATCCCATAACCTTGTGGCCTCAATTGTTGATCTATAATCATAGCTTTTGTGTAGGTCGATGCAAGATTAGTGACCAAAGGATTTGTCCTAATGAACATGGAAAATAATGGATCCAATGCCCCAAAGTATATTTGAAGAGCACCACTCTCCTCAATAGTATAGGGAGCAATTAATCTCGCATAGAGCTTTCAAAATATCATGTTGAAAATTCTCACTGGCTCATTAGGTTCCCTTTTGCAAGAAGCAAATTGTTGATACATCGTGAGAGGATCAATGGGCAACCTAAATTGATTGATAAAAGCATTTTCCAATTGGGCCCAAGATGTAATAGAGCTAGTGGGTAAATTGATGTACCAATCATATGCCACCTCATATAGGCTCCCAAGAAACAATCTACATGCCACATCCTCATGTTCAACATTCCATCTAACTAGGATATCCACATAGGCTTGAATGTGCTCCTCAACTAAAATTGTGCCATTGTGCTTAAACTTGGGCAAACATTTCTCTATGTTCTTGGGTAAGTCATGAGCATCTCCACTAATGTTCAAAGGATTACCATGCACCCCATACCACTTTCCAGTAGTTGTAGCCATTAGTGAAACTCAAAGGATAACTTCAAAACCAATTTGTTAGTCAAATAAAGATTTCTTACAAAGAAACATGAAATGACTAACAAATATCAAACATGTAACATATGAATCATCATGTTAGCATCAACCAAGAGATATGTATCCATTAAACCATGAAATTGAAGAACATTCTCAAATTTGCAATATGTTAGCATTAATGCATCATCAAAAGTAGAGAATGTTAGAATCAAATGAAAGGAATCACATGGAAACAAAACCTCGTTAGTCAAGACCAATGTTTTGCAAATAAATCTTTCAAGTAACATGAATAATTTAGCATCTAAATGGCAATAAAATAAATCAATTCAAATCCTCCTAGCTCCCAAATTAATGAGTGTTAGAGGAAACCAAAGATGCTAATCAAATGAACTTGAAATATTTAACAATTCAAAACTTTCAAAAGTATATCAAATCACATTATTCTTGTATGAACAATCCAAAAGCGTTAGATCAATGAATAGCAATTCATGTCCTCTTTTTAGCACTACAATGTTGTGTTAAAAGAGGTCTAAATATAATAATCATAGGTTATGAAATATTCCAAAATTTAAATCCCTATAGCATTTAAAATCAAAACAAAATAAACCAATTCATGCCCTCCTTCTAGCGCTAAAATATTGAGTGGTATTTTCACCCAATTGTGAAAGTACACTCTTCCTTAGGATTTGTATTCCAAATCCTCTCTTGCAAAGAAGTTAAACAAACAACTTCTCCAAGGTCTCTGCTATATTAGCATTTGCATATGTGTATTAGTAATCTCAAATAAAGATGTATCAATTTAATGCTTGGAACACCTTAGTGATTGCAAGTAACTGTAAACAAGGGGCATGTGTTGGTTTATTTTACCATGCTACTTTAATGATTGTTCATGAAACCAAAATAAAAGAAATGTGAGTTGGTCCTCATATGACCACGATGTAGTGCCTTAATTCCTTTTATCTTGAGGATTTTAAGGTAGATTTTATCTTCCTTATTAAGTGGATTTTAATCAAGTTTTATCTTGCATTAAATCCTACTTTAAATGTGAAAATAAAGATCAAATCTATCTATGAACATAAATCCGAAATGATGAATAGGCTCCTTGAATATAGCTTCTTATCATGAAGATAAAGATAGCTTTTAATGTGATTAATAAACTATCCCTCTTTGGTGAAATTGATTTTCACAAAGAGATGATAATCCATTGCCTTAAAATAGAGGCTTTAAAATGTCACTTCAAATTATCCCTCTTAAATGAAATCAAATTTTCACAAAGATGAATAATTTAGTGCTTTGAAATAATGATCTTCAATGTAGTGCAGAAATTACCCCTCTTTCATAAAATCAGAATTTTTATAAAGAGAAGGCAATTTAGGACCCCAAAATGGTAATTTATGAAATGCCATAAAACATAACCCCTTCAATGAAATTGAAGTTTTCATGAGGGGAATGTCATCATAGGCTCATGAATGAGATATAAAGCTGAAAAAATGAAATTTGGCTCAAAAATGAAAATTTTGAAATTTTGAAATTTTAAAATCTGCAATAAAAATAGCAACTTTGGGTAATTTTTAAAAATATGAAATGACTCCAAAGTAAAAATGTCTAAGTGCGTAATGGAAGTATGAAGTATGCTCTACGCAGCCATGCAATTATTTTTGGATTTTGAATTTTTTTTACTTTTTATTTTAATGTTCAAAAATTTAAAAAAAAATTAGAAAATAAAAAAAGATCGAAAAAAATTAAAAAATGAAAGCTGAAAATGCAAAATATGCTGCAATCAGTATGATGCCATCCCATTCCGGAAAAACCGAAGATGTGAGATATTCCATGCATGCAACCTAACCTATTAGACCTGCAATTCTGCACAATCAAAACAAGCTAGGTGCTAGCTCCTAGGGTACGAAAACAAATTTCAGATTTCAAACATTCAGACTTAGCATGCAAAAAAATCTCCTCCTTTCTTGCCCATAAAATGCAAATTTCTAAAAATTTCTGCATTAAAAATATTCATTTTACAATGGCAGAATTTTGGTTTTCTCCAAAAAAAACCAGTCCAAATGGAAGTAAACATTCTAAAATGAGTCCAGTGCCAACATAACTATTTTCCAAACTACAACCATCATCTCAAAAATTTCCAACCATTTCTCCTTTAACTCTTGGTTTCCATTTCCGCTTCATCTTTTCACTTCCTTATCTATGCTTCAATTGAAACATTCTATTTTGTTTTGCCCTCCATGCTTTTCTGGGCATTTCATTGCATCCTTTCAATAACATTCAATACACGACAACATCCTCTAATAATGTCCATCGCAGGGTAACATGTAAACACATGCCTTCTAATTAAAATGGGTCATCTTCTATTCAAAGCTTTTCCATTGGTAACGACTTTTATCCACAATAGTATCATCAATTATATTTTTGTTTGCTTCTATTCTCCCATCATTCTTCGTAAAAAAAAAGTGGAAGATGATTTATTTATGTCACTAACTTTATCTTTATACATCCCATATTTCAACCTTTGTTATGACCAATAACTTGTAACTATCATAATTTTGCATTCACATCGGAGTGTATCACCTTTTGGGCATTACAAACATTAAAATATTACCCACATCACACCAACCCTACTGACTAACCCTAAAATACTCGTCCCCGTTAATATGTCTAGACAAGCAATTATCTTATTTAATATGTTTTCTATGCTTCCCTTCACTTCGCTGAAATAATGATATTCACTCCAATGCTTACTTTGGATAATGCTCACTTTAGAAGGATGATTATTGTTCTTAGAGGTATCCTAACATTCAAATCTTAATAACTTTAACGACTCTCCTACCGTATTGGCCACCATATACGTTCCAGTGTGCCAACTCTTTCTGGGTAAGACTGAATGGATGGATTCCTGTGGATGGACGTGGCACTAACAACCAAGTGCATTAGGTCTATCGCTATCAAGATTTATTCCTTGACTGCTACGTATGTGTTGAAACAGCAAACCATGGTCCGCGCATGTGAACTCCACCATAAGATACAATTTTCCTGCATAGTGATATGGGCATAATGGAGTGTGTCGTTATCCACTTAGTTTGATATCCAACCTAATTCTCAACTGCATTCTTATCAACAATAAACATAAAATAACCAACTCTTTTATTATCTGTAATTCAGTAGCCCTGTCACTGCTTCATTGTCTGTCGGGATATGTTAGCTAGACTACCATCCATTGTCTCATCTGAGATTGGTAAGTTTAAATTAATGCTACCTCCATGAACTGTGCAGTGTATCGCCAAAATGGATGTTGGAAATTCATTCCACTGTAATACTTCTTCTAGCGGTCTACATCTACAAGTTGCATTCGACATCTGCGAAACCCACAATCAGTAGCCTTCCACCGCTATTTTGATATGCCATCATTTATGTATAATGTGAATTTCAATCCCAAATAGAGCTACACTGTAGTATGAGAACACGTAGGTTAAGCTGCCCCTAACGTATACAGCGACACACATCACAGTGCTGCTACCACGTTGAACCCCTAGTGTAGGCTTATCCCATGAATTTCTTTTCACCTGGTAACGTATTTGTAATCGATCAACCAATGAATTTAATGATAGCCTACATATTACAACTAGCTCCTCCACACTACTTAGTGTTAGAAAAATTAACCCAGATTTCACGTCTGTGCCCAATTGCGCTCCGAACCTTGGGTGAAACCGGATTGCGCTCTAGACATGGGCGAAGTCGGACTGCGCTCCCACAGTCCGGGATCTCGACAAAAGTGTGACATGACATCGCACCTACCTTCTGACAGATTTGACACCTGACAGATCCGATCTCCGTAGGAGTTAATGCCAAGTCGGCGATTAGTCAGAAACCCTAGTTGAGGGCCTATCAGAGGATAACCCTTATCCGAACCTGTCAGAGGATAACCCTTATCTGAACCTATCAGAGGATAACCCTTATTCTCCTCTCCCCACGGCTATAAAACGCAGTTCGGGTCTTCAGAGAAAGCGTGTGCATCTGTGAGAGAAGTTCGTAAAAGAGGAAGCGAAGAATAAAGCAGATAAAGGAGGGCGAGCGATTTAGTGAGCAGTGTGGCTCAGCTAATTAATGTCCGAGCAGCAGACTCAACATTTCCCCTTTTAGTTTATCCTGTAGCTTAGCCTGCAGATGTTGTTATTTCCTCAATTGAGGAATATTGTAACCCTAGTTTCATATAAATAAACTTTGCTATTGTTTGTGGCATCTTTAGGGTTTGTAGTAGTTTATGTGCTAACGTTTGTTGTTCTCTATTTTGGCGTTTCTCTCCTCTCATACGGGTCTTGCCAAGCCAGGCAAACCTAGCGGTAGTCGTGCAAGACGAAGAAGTCAAGAAAAGACTGCAAGTCCAAAGTTGGCAAGTCTCAGAGAAGCCTTTCCAACTTCACTATCGAAATCTGACTGCGTCCGAGTTTCGAGCGCAGCCCGAGTGCCAGCGAAGTTCGTCAGCCAGCGAAGTTCGCACTTCGCTGCCGACCGGCGACTTTCGCCCTGCACCGTGCGAAGTTCGCACTTCGCGCGTTGTTTGCAGTTCGCCGTTTCAACCGTGTGCAGTCGTATCAAATGCACTTATCCGACGAGCACTATCTGAATCACCAGACGGGAACCGCATGATTTAAGTCTTTATCATTGCCTCGATGTTCGATGTTCACCCATGATTGCTCTGTGTCAAACATGTCATTGTGCCACTTGGTGCTGTAGATGAAACTTAACATACTTCCATCTCCATATTTCACACCTGTACTACCATCACCTTCATTTCTCACACCGTCTGGTTTTAACAAGACTAATCTCCTGCTGTGCTCTTGGCGTGGTTATCCCGCCATAGACGTTGCAAATTTAACCCCTACTTACGATATGCCTACATTCATGAGATAAAAATAACATTAGATATAAAATAAAAGCAATATGCTCTAATCTGCCATATCCGGTTGCTTTCTTCACTGTATCTTCGCTGCTGTTGTCTTCATAAAAGCATGACTATTCTCAGCTTTCGTTAATGAACTCCTGCTAAATACCTCTGATGTTTCTCTATCATTCGTTATATACTATCGCCAGCAAAAGCCCTTCTCTCCTGGATATTAATACCTTTCACAAACCTTCAGTAGTCGCTGATGCCTCCTCGCAATTCATGCCGTTCTTCGCTGTGTCGCGACTTTCATTCTTCAAATGGGCCCACGTTCTCCAGAAGAACATAAGGTATTCACCACATCATCTAGAAACATAATCCAGAAGGTAGTTTATTTTAAAATAATTTTCGATGTGCGGTTCTCAACATTAAGTTTTTCCCTTTATCTCCGGTGACATGATAATATCCTTCAAATTGCAGTTGTACAATTAACATATTCTGTGTCCAGATCTACAAGCTTGCACGCTGCCCATGTCTCATCCATTCCGCGTTGTATGTTTCACAAACTTACATCTAAACTATGTGTAACTTCCCCGAAAATGAATGATACTGACTTGCCAAGCTTTGGTACAAGCACATCAAAGAGCTGCTTGATATGAGTTGTCCAACAGACATCAACACTAGCTCTATGTTGCCCACTTCCCATATGTAATTGGCAATTTTGCTAAGCTTCACTATGGTTATCCATATACCTTGCACACAACAACAATATTGAAATAATACGGTGCTATATTTGGCATGATGTGAACCCCGTCTTATGCTCCCCACATCGCTCTTGCATTCCATACTCATTCGAAACCTGTCCGAGTTGTTGTAGCATACGCATTCCGAACGTGGATGTGCTGCTGCTGGGTCGTCAGAAATTACGTCCACGCTGTCCATACTCTGGTCCATTCTGTAGCCAATGGTGTCTTCATGCCCTTCAAACCGCTGAGCGATAGCCTTCCCTTCTCTGCGAGAACCCGAACTTTCACGATCTGCAAGAAAGCAAAGAAAAAAAACAATATAATTAGAAACAATAACATCATACAAATTGATATTAATATTATCATATTATATTATATGATGGTGAGATCATATCATAATATTATCATATAATATAATATGATCATAGTATAATATTATATGATGAACTTATATTATATTAAGACTAACATTAAAATTGATATAATATTATATCAAAAGCAGCCCAGGACTGCATTGAAGTTAAAGTAAGCCTATCATTTCTCTAAGTATAACCAAAGCCCACCATGACTCTTAATAAAACAAATGATCCGCGAAAGCGTTATTTCCATATATGACTATATATCTACAAGTTGTATTTTATTATAAGATATATTTTTTTTTATTATTATTATTATTTTTATTTATGTTTTTATTATATTTTTATCTTTATGTATATATATATTATATAAATAAATAAATAAATATATATATATATATATATATATATATATATATATATATATATTAATTTTTTTTTTATTGAATTTTGTCTTTCATATATATATATATATATATTTTTATTGTTTTATATAAATATAACATACACAGTGTCATATTAATATTTGCTTCATTTTTATTTTGCTTTAATATATACTATTATTATACAAATAAATATAATAATAATATATGTATATTTTTATTTTTTATTTTTTTATTTTGATTTAATGGATTTCAAAATGTTTTAATTAATTGAATCTTCAAATATTAAATAAAATAAAATATCACAAATCCTAAACTAAGCAATACAAGCAAACCAATACGATGAAACAAACGAAGGACCTGACCAACATTAGACTCTCGAACAAAGACAAAGGCGGTACTACTTACAAAGGATTTTGGAATTCACATTGCCACCCATGAGTATGGATACGTTAAACTTATCGCTCGATGAAGACCAATATTCTTAAAAAGTTAAAACAAAAAGGTGGTCCCCAATTTTGGGGTGTGTTGTGGAGCAGCCACAACAAATGGTGACTCTACTGGGAAATGCTCCTGAGTATTTCGATAAGAACCCAACCTGAAACGAAAACACACAAGATCAACAAGGCACAATCATTTCGCAATGTCTTGATACAGTGGGGGTAAACAACTTCAGAATGAAAACAACTAATCCATCTGCCTTTGCTCTGTGTGTGCAAAAGTTATTCATTTCCGTATTTTTGAAAATCCTCTAGATTCTATCATCCCTTTCTGTATTAGGCTATGAAGTATCGCTCATGAAGTGAAGACTTTTATAGACAGAGCCCCACCACCAGTTAGGCGTCTATAGCCCTAGTGAGGTTTATCTAACCCACTCGTGTGTTCGCTTAATGCTTTGTAAAGTCCATCTATCCTAGGTGTGTCTAGAATTTCAATAGTCACTCTCTTTTTTTCTCTCTTCTTTTTCCTTTTTTTTCTCTCTTTTTTCTTTTCTCTTTTTTTCTCTCTATGTATCAAACTTTGCCTAGCCAGGGCTCCACAGCCAGTTAGGCATCTATAGCCTGTGAGAAGCGGAACAACAATTCAATTATTTTATGAAGTATAAATAATACATTAGGGCCAGGATTAGTCCGGAGGTTGTGGAACCACCCGAGACCAATATAGGCACAGTTGTAACAAAATAACAACTAGCATAAATTAATCAATTCTAACAATATAAGATCATTAGGATTGAATCAACTAATGAAAGAAATATTGAAATATATTCTAACACCCCCCATGTTACAATATTTTAGGAAACATATAACTACTAGCTATACTATCATACCCTCATTATTTTGAAATACATAGAGAGCTACGAAACAATTCAAATTTGACGCATGCAAGTGCCTTAGTGAATATGTCTGCAACTTGAGCATTGGTGGAGATGTACTGAAGTTGGATTCGGTGCTTTGGTACTTCATCTCGAATGAAGTGGCATTGTGTATCAATGTGCTTCATTTTCTCATGATGCACTAGATTCTTAACAAGATTCAAAACACCCATGTTGTTGCAGAACAAGTGTATTGGATATTTTTATGGAAGACCCATACTTTTCAGGATGCGATGCAACCATATCACTTTGCACACAGCTTCACGTGTAGCATGATATTCTACCTTTGTTGATGAGATAGCAACCACCTATTGCTTCTTGTTGTGCCAAGAGATAGGATCAGATCCAAGATGAAACAAATATCCTGAAGTTAATTTATGATCATCATATGATCAGGCATAGTGGGAGTCTGTGTATCCCTGTAAGAAGAATTTGTTGTTCTTCTTATATTCTAGGCCATATTCCATTGTGCCACGGACATAGTGAAGAACTCGCTTTGTTGCTTTTGAGTGTGTAGTCTTATGTTCTTGCATGAACCTCATAAGATAGTTGATAGTAAATACAATATATGGCCTAGTGTTGGTCAGATATATGAGACTCCCAATCAGCTGATGATAGAGAGTAGCATCCACCTGAGGTGATTTGTCATATCATGATAACTAAAATCTTGTTTCTATTGGTGTTGCTATCAACTTTCAGTTAGTCATGCAATATTTTTCTAGTAGTGTCTTGGCATATTTTTTCTGGGATACTTTGATGTAGTGCTCCTTTTGGTTCACTTCTAGACCAAGACAGTAATGGAGAAGTCCAAGATCTTTCATTTCAAAATATTTGCTCAAATCTTGTTTGATAGTAGAGATCATTGTTTTTGAACTCCCTATTATGAGCAGATCATCAACATAGAGTACAAGCAACACTATTTTAGAGCCTTGCTTATTGAAATAGAGGTTTGCATTAGATGAAAATCTCTTGAATCCATGTTGTAGTAGGTGATTATACATTTTTATATACCAAGCTTGAGGGGCTTGTTTCAAACCATATAAGAATTTTACCAATTTGCAAACAGTTTGTTGTTGGCCTTCTACTTCAAATCCTTCTGGTTGAGTCATATAAACTTCATCTTGGAGATCACCATTTAGAAAGGCACTCTTGACATCCATATGGTGCACTTTCCACCCATACTATGCTGCCATAGCACAAAGAACTTGAATGGTTGTCATCAGAGCAGTAGGTGCAAAAGTTTCCTCATAGTCAATACCTTCTTTTTGAGCATATACCTTTGCAAAAAGTTGGGTCTTATGCTTATCTATTGTTCCATATGCCTTGTACTTGATTTTTTCCACTCATTTGCAGCCTATGGTCTTCTTTCTGTATGGCAGATCCATAAGCTTCCAAGTTTTATTTTTCATCAGAGACTTGTACTCTACATCCATAACGACATTCCAATAAGGCTCACCAAGGGCATCTTGCACTGACGCATGTTCAAGTTTGTCTATTGAGGAAATAAACACCCTATCATCATCAATATACATATCTTCTCTATCTCTCACTGGATCTACAGAATGTTCTTCAAAAGATTGACACAAATCATCAACCCCAGTAATCTTTGCTACAGCTTTCTCCTGTTGAGCCATGCTGCAAGTACGAGGCCTATCCAATGTTAAATATGGTGGAGTGGATAGCTTAGAGTATCTAATTGTACTTGTATACCACTTTGGATTCTTCTTCTTTGCTGATGAAGAATATGAAGAAGGACCTCCAACCTTGGATCTAGGAGACTTCTTAAACTTAGTTTCCACAAGGTCTAGGTATACATCTGATGTGTTTTTTGATGTGAAAGCCTCATCAAAAACTGCATCTCTACTGATGTAAATATTCTTGGTTAAGGGATCAATCAATTGATAACCCTTAGAGTGCTCATCATACCCAAGAAGAATGCACTTCAATGTTTTCTTATCTAGCTTCTTTCTCGTTTCTTTCGATATGTGCATGAATGCTTTACAAACAAAAATGCATAGATGAGAGATGGAAGGTTTTCTGCCACTCCATGCTTCCTATGGAATCATTCCTTGTAGGGCATTAGTGGGTGCCCTATTCAACAGATATACGACTATGGTGACATCTTCTACCCAATATTGTTTCCCAATTTTAGCTCCTGTGAGCATGCAACAAACCATTTCCATGATGGAACGGTTCCTCCTTTTAGCAACTTCATTTTGCTGAGGAGTATAAGCAGTAGTCAACTGTCGTGTGATCCCATTTTTAGTCAAGAATGTAGAAAAATATTTAGAGGTGAAATCCCCCTCGATATGAGAGGAGGGTCTTTATAGAAGTCCTTGACTCCTTTTCAACAGATTTCTTGAATTGCTGAAAGAAGCCAAATGCTTCAGATTTTAGTTGAAGAAATAATACCCACATATTTCATGAGTAATCATCCACAAATAACTAAAAATACCTTTTACCCCCATAACTATTGGGTTTCAAACGACCGAACAGATCGGTGTGAACTAACTCTAGAGGTTTCTTTGCTCTTATAGAGCTCCTTTTGAATGGTACTCTATGTTGATTTCTTGCCAAGAAACCAGATCAAACTGGAAATGTGGAAGAAAGGAAAGGAAGACCCTTCACCATCTCATATTTACTTAACTAAAGTAAGTAACCAGAACTCATATGTCCATATCTCTTGTGCCATAGGGAAGTTACCTCCTTTGTAGAGACAGTCATGGCCACATCTGGAGTATAGATAGCAACTAGGGAAAATAAGCCATGTTTATATGAAGCGGTTGCAATGTTCCTACCTCTCTTGGTAATAGAACAACACTTCTTACCCCCATCAACCCTAAAGTTTACAACCATATCCTTATCCAAAATTTGTGTGTCTGACAACAAGTTGTTCGTCAATCCTGGAACATAGAGAACCTTTTCAATCTGGCATTTGCCATCTGGAAGAGTAACAAAAAATGTACCTTCTCCCTAAACCTTGTATGTTTTATCATCGATAATAGTGACAGGTTTTCCCTCTTTCGCCTCAAAAGACTCAAACCATGATTTTCTCCAGTCATGTGCTTACTGGCTCCAGAATCGACATACCAAATAGGATCCGTTTGTTTGGATACTGTGGTAGTCATGAGCACTTTTTGTGCTCTCTCAGAATTTGTTTTAGATTCCTCAACAACAACATTCACTTGCTATTGTTTAATCTTTTATGGTTTATTTTGGCCTTTCTATTTTGATTGTTTATTCTTATGCCAACATCTGTTTGTATCATGACCTTCTTTGTCACAGATCTTACAATATCTCTTTTTCTATTGATTTTATTGAGTTTATTTCCCTTTTGAATCCTTTTGAGAACTTCCTCCCTTCTAAAAATTACCCTTCTTGTTTTTCTCCTTCCTGTTAGTGTATAGGGCAATGTTAGAAGAATCATCTTGCTGTAGTTGGCATGCCTCATCTTCTTGAAGTAAACTTACCAACTCAACAAAGGTAACTTGACTCTGTGATACATAAAGTGAGGTGATCAACACTCTAAAACAATCTGGTACAACTCTCATTACCACTGAGGTAAAGAGCTTATCATCAACTGGTGCTACCAAGGAATTCAATTTTCCTTTCAACTTAGACACTCTACAAAGAAATTTTTCAACTGTCCTCCCTGTTTTATGCTTAGACTATGTAATTGAGACTAAAGAAATAGAATTGGAATAATTATTTCCTTCATATATAGTTTTAAGGGCATCCCATTCCGCTTTACTATTTTGAAATTCAGCAATATGAGGTTGAACTTCATCAAAAACAACAAGAAAAATGAGCACTTTTGCTTTGTTATCTATCTTATCAAAGGTTTTTTGACCAGCAGTGAGAGTTGTGGCTCCAACTGTAGATGAAGGTATTTTTTTTATTCCATATACAACATCCCAAAGATCATCCATCTCTAGGATAGCCTTCATTTTGTTTTTCCATGGTGTATAGTTTGGCCCTTTCAACAACTAATGAGCATCAGTCATTAGTTTTGCAAACATTATGAAGGTTTTTTATAACACCAAATGGTCCCCCCTTCGATATACCTTAATTCTAGGTCATTATACCATAGAAAATAACGCCCTTATGTGAGGGAGACCATAGGTATTTTGAAAAACCAAAAAAATTACCCACCCTTACGTGAGGGAGACTGTATGTAATTTTGGAAGCACGAGGATACGAAAACAAAAACGGAAATGTCGAGTGCAATGTATGCAAAAGCAAAACGTAATGCTAAGTCCTACGAACTGAAACACATGAAAGGAGAGAAACATAAACCCATTGAAAAAAGATAGAAATCAAACTTTAAATACAACCCTTTTTATTAATTTTCTTTAAAATCATGTTACAATACGTCTCCTCCCTTTTGGGGACTAGGAGCATTAAGTAGAGCTCTATTACACCACGGATTGATACATTTTCTTTCATGTGCCCATATGTAAAATGGGTGGACCAAACGTCATCGTCGCTTGCGTGAATATGTATTTGATTTCTTGCTACTCCTCTGGTGTCGAGATCCTACGTTCAGAGAAACAAAAAAGGATTAGTAGCACCTATGGATGGAGAGAAACATGAGATCCCCAAGGCCTGAGGTCAGTGTATGCATAAAATGATTAAAAAGATAACTAAAACATATCAGAATGACCTAAAACTTTGACAGAAGCAATAAAAATTTACCAGGAAGCCACTGCAAAAATAACAATCCAAAAATCTTACACAAATTTCTAATCGCTCAGGGGTGGGACGATTGGGACTGTCATAACTTGTCCGAAATCCACCTCTCAAATGTCCAATCCTGAGGCCTCCAAATAACCTAGAAAGTTGAGGTTAGGTAAAATGGGGTATTTTGGGATGACCCAAATGGTCAGATTTTTCCAATTCGGCCTCTATCACCCAAAATCTGATGATGCTATTTGCATGTTAGTGAAAGCGGGAAATAACAAAAGCATGATCAAAACTTGTCAGAATCTCATGAAATTTAAATGATAGCATATGTAAACAACCTAGAATCAGATGCAAAAGAAAAATTAGGGAAACTTACCACACATTTATAATCGCTCTAGGGGGGGGCGATTAGAACTGTGACAGTGTGGGGGGCACCCAGGGGCAGGACGCCCATCATTTGGGACTCTGTTTTGGCACAAATCCACTTGGGATGGGTCCAAAAACTCTTATGGGGTTGTGTCAAAAAATTTGGTGGGATATTGTGGCCAAATGTTTGGGTTTGGGTTCGGATTGCGCTTCCAATAATCACCCAATAACCTCCCTTCCAAGAGAGAGATCAAGGATGTAAAAGCACAAACGATGGGTGAGGATATAATTTGGTAGCACTTCGTTGCTCCAAAAGATCCTCTCTATTCCTCTTTTTGGGGTGAGAAGACTCACCAATTTATAGACCTAGGGTCTCCCTCTTTGAATGTGCATGCAAGGGCGCCACTTGAGTTGCTTGTCCTATTTTGAGAGAAAATATTATTTCTTGATTTAGAGTCTCCTTGCATGAGGCCTCCAGAAATCAAGGCATGCATGAATAAAGTCTCTCTCTCTGATTTGAAGCCATTCCTCATAATTGCATGTCCTAAAGTTGCAGTTAAGTGGTAGACCTGTCGAGGTTTGACTTTTTTCCAGTCAAACCTGCTATTCGCCCCATGCTGGAACGAATGTTGCTAATCATCCCTGGGTGAGACGAATACCAGTTTCTAATCATCCCAGGGTGGGATGAGTAGGGATCAAAGTTCCAAAAAGGTGCAAAATTGATCTCTGACCTTCCAAACTATTGTGTGAGTGGTTAGGACCATTGTTTAACCTCTGGGGACTGCCCTGGAGGCTGTGTGTGTCAATGCGATCAGTGCTTGTAGTCACATAATCAGATTGGTGATGTTTTGGTGTCTATAGATGCCCCTTTTTGGGATGCATTGTGCGTGGTGTAGTGCTGAGAAAAAATAGATAACCAAAGCACTAATGATTAGGGTTTCTCAGTAACCTAACCAGCTTTTGATGCCTCAAGTATGGAAAGGGCATGCATTCTTGAATCCTTGCTTCTGACGAGCAAAGGAACTTAATTCAAGTGTTAACATTTTTTGGTGAGGTGTTACTTGAGCTTGGACATTGATCAATTATGAATAGGCAAAGGGTGCAACCTTTTATCTGTGGGAACCTTGAGTTCATGATTAACGAATGCCAAGTTATTTGATCAGCTTATGATTGTTGCTTTTTTGCTACCCCAAGAATGAGCGTGATTGTATTTGTTAATGATTCTTTGAATGCATGCCATTTCCTTGATTGGGTGTGTATTTGTTGATTGGTGACTAAGTATGACTACCCCATCAAGCAATGAATCGATGAGGGAATGACCTACATGAGAAAAGCGATGAGTCGCTTGACCCAAGATGACTTATGTAAGGGTGCCTTCAGTGGTTTAGCTATGAATGTGTGTGTAGCTTCCCAACATTTGAACCTATTTTTGGTGGGTTGGAACCCTTTTTGGGATGCTATATGGGGTTTTACATGTCAAAAATCCGTCTTCCCATGGAGCGGTCCGGCTATGATAGCCTTCTTAGAGATTAGGAGAGTGACCATTTGTGACCCCAACATCAATTTTTTAATGCCAAGAATGTCAAGTGCAAGAGCACTCTGATTTGACAAGTTTTATTGCTCTTTTTGTGTGGAGTGTAACCCTTTTGTGACATCGTTTGGGGATGAAATTGGTGAAAATCCATCTCCCCGTGGAGCGGTCCGGCTATGGTAGCCTTCTTGGGGAGTAGGATAGCGAAAATTTGTGACCCCGACATCATTTTTGTTAGCCAAGAATATCAAGTGCAGAGGCCCCTTTGTTTGGCAGATTTATTACTATTTTTTGTTGCATTTTTTGTTGTTTTTGATTTTTTTATTTTTTTGCTTTGTATTTGTCCCTGGGTGGGACGAGTGCAAATTTAGTAATCATCCTAGGGTGGTACGAGCACTAACTAGAGTGCTCGTACCAAGGAGGAACGAATACAGGCCTAAAAGCCTATTTAAGGGCCAAAACTAGGGTTTGGGCTCATTTGCATTCGATTTTTTTGGTGATTTGGAGCTCTGAGGAGGATGAGGTCGAGTTTGCGAAGCGAAGTGCTACTGAGATTTTGAACACCATGAGTTCATGTACTGGGTCATCAAGTGGCGGAGCCGAAGCGAGACCGGTGAGTGCACTTCCTCTTTATTGTGCTTGTGTTATTTGATAGTTAAAGAACCGTAATATGTTTATTTTGTATTTTGTTGTTCAATTTTTAAAAATGAAACCCTAGTTAAAAAAATGTGTTAATGAACTGCAATTTGTTTTTCTTTTGTAATTTGTTTTGTGGTTTTAAAAAATGAAACCCTAGTTTAAATTTATTTTGACAAGACGTAATTAAATTCTGAAATTTGTTTTCCATTTGAAACTAAGGTAAACCCTAGGTAAAAGGAAAAATTTGTTGTTTGTTGATGTTTTTGTTAAACTAAACCCTAGGATAAACTGAACGCAAAACCCTAGCTTAGAGAAATTGTTTTTGGTTAAATTTGTCAGTTTTAAAACTTAGTTGAAAACCCTAGGTTAAAAAAAACTGTCATCTTAATTTTGTTTTGTTTGTTTATTTTTATCAGTTTAGACTAGGATTATAAACCCTAGGTTAACTTTTTTTGTTTTGGAATTGTTTGTTTTTATGCTATAATAAAAGTTTGTTTTGGTTAGTTTAGTCTAGGAAGAAAACCCTAGGTATACTGTTTTTTATGTTAATTTTTTTTTTTGTTTTTGTTTACTGTTTTTTATTGTTGTCAGTTTAGACTAGGATGTAAACCCTAGGTTAGACTGTTATTTGTGTTATTGCTTGTTTTTGTCAGTGTAGACTAGAATAAAAAACCCTAGGTTAACTATTTTTGATGCTATAAAAATTTTGTTTTTGTCAGTTTAAACTAGGATGCAAACCCTAGGTTAGACTATTTTCAATGCTATATAAAATTTTGTTTTTGTCAGATTAGACTAGGATGTAAACCCTAGGTAAACGTAGAGTTAAAAAAAAAAATCGAGGTACTGACAATTGTTTTTATGATGTTTGTGTTGTGTTTTTATTTGTCAGTTTAAACGTAGAAGTAAAAACCCTAGGTACTGAAAAACAGTTTGAATTTTTTTGTTTTTTTTTTTGTGTTTGTTTTTATGTGTCAGTTGAAACGTAGAGTTAAAAACCCTAGGTACTGACAAACAGTTTGAATATTTTTGTTTTTTTTTGTGTTTGTTTTTATGTGTCAGTTGAAACATAGAGTTAAAAACCCTAGGTACTGAAAAACAGTTGTTATGATTTTTTTTTTTGGTTTTTAATTTGTCAGTTGAAACGTAGAGTTAAAAACCCTAGGTACTGACAAATAGTTTTTATGATTTTTGTTGGTTGTGTTTTTTATTTGTCAGTTGAAATGTAGGGTTAAAAACCCTAGGTATTGACAAATAGTTTTAATGATTTTTTTTTTTGAATTTGTTTGTTGTTTTTGACTATTTTTGCTTAACTGTACATCATTGAATATTAATGTTATTGTTGTACATTTTGTTTTTCTGCATGTTTTTATTATTTCTATACATTTTGTATTTCGCTCATGGTTTTAATGTTTTTGTGTTTTCTATGATTTGCAGGTGGTGAATAGCCGGTATCGTGTGCCGACGATGTTTTCTGACGCTCGAGAGGCTTTGACTTTGGCTGACTGGGAGTGGCTTTATGCCTTTGGGCTCAAGCATGTGACTTGGCTAGAGCCGGTGGTGGGAGATCAAGCCTATCTGATGGCACTGATCAACTTGTGGTATCTGCATACGAATACCTTCCATCTCCCAACAGGGGAGATGACAGTTATGCTTGAGGATGTCTATCGAATTCTACAAATTTTGATAGACGGGCTGTCGATAAGGACGATGCCATGAGATCAGCGAACAACAATGCTAACACGTTGCTTTGGTCATGGGGAGGAGGTGGGTGTGGGTAGCCCAGTGGAGAGGGTAGAGGGTGACTGCCATATTAGGGGTATCTTGGTATTGTGGTGGTTTGAGAGGGGAATGGTGGGGGTGAGGCATGCTTTGCTGATGAGCCTCATCTCCAACATGTTGCTTCATCACTCTTTAGGTGCATGGTTCCCATGGAACCTGCTGGAGGTGGTCTTTTGACTGGTCAATTTTTTGATGCATGAGCCCCTAATTATGAGGTGGGGGTAGAAACTGCTGGCACAACTCTATGATGAGCTGTATGAGTTCCATTGCTAGAGGTGGAAGGGGATTTGTTGTAGCTATCTATTGTAGAGCTAGGCTTGGTAGCACATAGCGATGGATTTACCACTTAGTTTACCCTCGACTACATGGGCAGAGATTGTGGATAGAGATATAGGGTATGCGACCTTGTGGTACAAGTTAGAGGAGCGGGGGCATAGTCGGTAGTGGGCTGGTGATGTTGGTCACTACACCGAGTCCTTCACATGGATTGCTCCTGGAGATGTGGTATGGCGGCCATATCGAGATTGTCCCACTTGGCCTGAGGTGAGGGAGTGGCTCCGATGGGTACACAGGGGGAGGTGGCTGATCGAGCGACATGGGACTGAGTAGGAGTGCTTCCCATACATCTGGGTGACACGATAGTTTGGGGTGCACCAAGGGTTGCTTGGTGAGCCCTTGATATATCAGTGCTAGGGGGACAAGAGGACCTTGGCCTAGCCGATCATCGAGCCATTGGGGGAGGAGTCAGATATAATTATTGATGCCCCTGACATGGACAATGTCAGGGTGATGGCTGAGTATGATTAGTGGTGGACACTACGGTGGTGGCAGGGAGAGGGGCCTCTAGGAGGTGCAGAGGCAACAACGACAGGCGGGGATGGTGGACAGGCACCAGGAGAGGGTTGGGGGGCACCACTAGAGGATTCAAACATGGTGGAGGTGGATGACGTGGGTGAGGATTTTGGGGTGCCAGATTAGCCAGAGATGCAGGATGTCCTGGAGCAGTGGGAGCCAAAGCAACCTACCTTTCTAGAGATACTGATGCCTCAGACAGTCTTTGGGGATATTGATACAAGGTTGCATGCTGAGAATGCATGATTGGAGGGGCTACTCCAGATGCAGGATTAGGAGCTTAGGGATGCACTATGGGAGAGGGATATCTTACGAACGTAGCTAGTAGAGTGGGAGAACACATTGGCTACGTACCACCGGAAGGATGGGGATACTGATGCTGTACGATAGAGGGATCTCCTATAGACGTAGGTGGCATAGTGCAACAAGAATTTGGCTATGTATTTCCAGTAGGAGATGGACTTGGTGTGGCATCGGTTAGAGTTGGAGGCAGATATTAGCTACCCCGGTGGGTGGACCCCTACATTTAGTAGAGGCAAATCATCATGCCGCTTGAGAGGGAACGATATAGAGCAATCAGCATCCTCTCGGTGCAGTCGGTTGGATGAGGGGGGCTCTAGTAGACGTGATGTAGGGGCTAGCAATAGTCGCCCTAAGGGGTCCCATAGGACCCACACCACAGGGGGTAGTTCTCGTCACACCAATCCTGCATGATCATAGTGGCCGATGCCCTAGGCTTGGGGGTTTTTGATATTTTGCATTATTGCGAGGTCAGAGGACCGATTTATTATAGCCTACGGGCATTTTTGATGATATATATATAGATGACGTTCTTTTTATTATACACTTGTCATGATTTATTTTTTCTATTAATGCACATTTATTTATGATGATGTATGCATGTGTTATTATGAATGCAATGTTTCTAATGATATGATGTATGCATATGGAATGAATGAAATGATTTTTTTGTAACTTGTCGATGGCACCATAAATTGTACAAGAGTTATTGGCTTTCTATACGATGTGATTGCTTTGTGTGAATGACTTTGCATGTGATAATATTTTTTGTGTATTTTTCATATTATCTGATGGTGATGTACGTAATAAAATGTACCAATTGTTTTAAAATGTAGTTAAGCTTTTTTGAGATTCAAATATTTTAACTAACTAGCCAAGACTATACATTTATCTTGCAAGAATTTTGAACAAGGTATAAATCAGACTTGAGTTTGACCAAGTTATTTCACATCTCTGTGTGTGCAATTGAGTTTGTTTATGTGGTATTTGTCAGGACACCGCTAGTGCCAGATAGGCTATCAACCAAACTTGTATTGAGGATCACCTAATTAGCTCCACTAACTTCATTGTTGTATTTAGTAAGATTAATCCATGGGACAATCTAAGGTACCATAAGCTATCTCATCCACATGCAAACATTGGTCTGCTCACACGCAAAGCTAATGTGATAGACATATTGTCATGCATTTAGGATACCACCATTGCCAGGTAGGCTATCCACCAAACCCATAATGAGGATCACCTAGATGGTTTTCAAATGCTGTGAATTCTATGGATTCAAGCTCAGGGATCTTTTATTTGCTCAATGTGTTAGGATACTTGCTCGTATACATAGTGATGAAAATCACTGTTTATTTTTGTCTTTTGTTTTTCTTTTTGAGCAAGTGATTGGAATAGTGGTAATAACCACTGTTATTTGATTGTGCATTTTAGGTTGCAAAGTTGAGCTCATAGGTTTTGGGCTTGTGAATGGTATTGATCCTTTTGGTCTTGGGGATGACTACCCATCCTGTTCAGGGATGTGTAGTATGAATCCTTATGACTTTGGGAACCAAAGGGGATTAGGGATATTATGAAGTAAGGGCATTAATATTTTAGGCCTTGGGGATGACTACCCATCCTTGTCAGGGGTGTGTAGTATGAATCCTTATGATTTTGGAGACCAAGGTGATTGGAGATGTTCATGATGATGGCTTGTTGGGATTTTTATTTTGAATGGCATTGATCCTTTTAGGCCTTGGGGATGACTACCCATCCTTGTCAGGGGTGCATAGTACAAATCCTTACAACTTCGAGGACCAACGGTGATTGGGATTTTTTCTAGTGGTGAAAACCACTGTTTATTAGGGGGAATTGATGGGGGAAAGCTTTTCCTTTTCTCAATTCTCAACACTCTTGAACCATTCGCACAGGGGGATGAACAGGCTAACCTTTCACCTATGGTATCCTAGACTGCTTTGTAGTTTTCATATTCCATTCACACAACTTGGGAATTATTTTATTTGTTTTTACTTGTGTAGGGAAGTTACATAATGAGTTGTGATCCAAGGAAAAATTTCCTTTGTAAAATCCATTTAACTTTGTATAGTTTTTGGCTAGAAATTTAAAGACAGCTGAATGACGAAAACCCGACATACATTAGGAGACAACTGACTATGCTAAAAATTGGGATGGTGTTGTTCTGGATGTATGTGTTTATAAAATGGATGGAAAGTGAAAAATGATAGAATTG
>JAQPPZ010013010.1:0-68374 GCA_028583015.1 Wollemia nobilis | reverse complement strand
ATTTAATCCAACTACGAAATCAAATCAAAACAAGCAATCACACAAACATGCATCACATAACACTGGATTTATAGTGGAAACCCGATGTGGGAAAACCACTGTGCCAATGGACTGTTTGGACTCCCATCCAAATCCAGCCTCAAAAATGTTTGGTCTTTACAATATTTTTGCAGCACCAACTGCAGGGAATGGCACCAACCAACCCGGACTTTAGCAACACCAACTGCAAGGAGCACCGACCCCTGTTGCCAAGCACCGACCCGACAAATTTAAAAAGCTCTGATAAAAGTTTTAAATCTCATCAAAAGACCCTGAGTGGTCTAGCTCACAAATATTCTCCTCTAAAATATTCTGTCTAACCTTTTCAATCTTCTCAACTCGCACATTGATTATCTCACACCTTGCACATTTTTTTCAATCAAAATGCCAAAGAAAAAAATTCTTCACAACATGCACCGACAGTCCTTTCTCCAAAAAAAAAACCCCCTTCTCCCTTTTCTTTTAAAACATATATATGCTTCACATTAAAAAATGCAGCTTTTTTTTTCAGTTACACAAAAGTACCACTCAACCGTTATATTCTTAGAAACTGCCAAAATTGCCAAAAAGAGCTGACAAGGCTTTTTGTAACATCCATAACTTCCTCCTCAAATTTCCAAACGGGCTAAAAATTGAAACATATATTCTTGGATAAACCGAATACCTTCAGTTTAAATTTTAGATTTTAACTCTTCACGGATTATTCGCAGTACCTCCGACAAAGTGGCCTCTGACGTTGATTTTACACGTCACATAAACTGGAAAAAGTGCTCCAGAGCCATTTTGCAATGCTCACCGTTTCTTCTTCCGGACTCCGTTTGGGCTGAAATTTAAAACTTAAGCTCTCAGTATATCCAGCTACCTCCAATAAAAAATTTGAGGTCCAATTCCTCACGGATTGCTTAATATTCCTCCCATAAAGTGACCTCCGACGTAGATTTTACACTTGTCACATAAAGCATGAAACTGACCAACAATGCACCGACGAAGCAACCGACCGTTCCAACACTGCAACCACACTTGCTAATGATCAAAAAACCTCCAAATAGTATCTTGGGCTGTCCAACACATTCCATTGACGTTGTTGCAACTTTGACGATTTTTGCAACTTTGACAACTTCCTGATGATTTTTGCAACTTTTGCAAATTTGCACGAACAACCTGTAACAACTTCACCCGAACATCAAAAACATCCTCATAAGCATTGAACACCACTGTACATACTCCGAAAACCTCCAAACAACTGTCCACTGCATCAACCTGTCCATCTGAGTGTGTTGACAACAATGACAATACTGTCGTTGCACCTTGCTCAACAATCTCCCCCTTTGGAATTGTTGGCAACACACGCACAATTTCCTGTAACTCTTCTCCCCCTTTGACAACAAGACCAAAGGGCTACTGCAAACTCCCCCTGAGTCCATGCACAACATTCTCGGGCAAAAATTATTACACTTAGCAAGAATCACAAACATGAGCAAAAAGATAAACAAAGACACAAATGCTCCCCTTGAGAATGTGGCCCCGATAGCTAGTCAATGCTTGGGAAGTGTGACCACTCCCAATTTCTTGCGAAGGTACTCAAAGACTTCCTTGGGCAATGGTTTGGTGAAGATATCCGCTACTTGCTCTGTTGTTGGAACAAAATCCAACTTAACCTCACCTTCCGCAACTTTCTCCTTCAAAAAATGGTACCGGATAGCAATATGTTTTGTGCGAGAATGCATAACCGGATTCTTTGAGATATTGATTGCACTTGTATTGTCACACATGATCGATATGGGCTCACTGAAATTTATTCCAAGATCCTTCAAAGTTTATTTCATCCAAAGTACTTGTGTACAACATGATGTCGTTGTAATATACTCTGCCTCTGCTGTGGATAATGAGACTGACTCCTGCTTTTTGCTATGCCACGCAACAAGATTATCACCAAGATAGAATGCACCTCCACTGGTACTCTTCCTATCATCTACACATCCTACCCAATCTACATCTGAATACACAATAAGGGTGAAGTCCTTACCTTTCGGATACCATAACCCATACTCCATAGTACCCTTGAGGTACCGAAAAATCCTCTTCACTATTGTCACATGAGTCTCCTTGGGACTAGCCTGAAATCGTGCTACCATGCATACTGCCTACAAAATATCCGGTCTAGTAGCTATCAAGTACAGTAAGCTCCCAATCATGGATCTGTACATAGTTTGATCAACAGGTGGAGATTTGTCATCCTTGCTCAACTTGCAACCTGTCGTCATGGGAGTGCTAACTGGCTTGCAATCCTCCATTGTGAACTTTTTTAGCATCTCTTTCACATATTTAATTTGAGAAATAAATATGCCCTTCTCCTTTTGATTAACTTGCAATCCGAGAAAATACGAAAGTTCACCAATCATTGACATTTCAAACTCTTTCTGCATCTTATTTGCTAAATCTTTACACAACTCATCTTTTTTGCTGCCAAATATGATATCATCTACGTATACAACAAGAACAATATGATGACCATTTTCTATTTTGACATACAAATTACTATCCACCATACCTTTCTTGAACCCTTGTTGAGTAAGATAACTGTCTAGCCTTGCATACCATGCCCGGGGTGCCTATTTTAAGCCATATAACGCTTTCTTCAACTTGCAAACCAAGTTGGGATCATCACCAAGCTGAAAACCATCTGGCTGCTCAATATAAACCTCTTCTTCAAGTTTCCCATTCAAAAATGTTGATTTCACATCCATTTGATAAACTTTGAAATTCTTGTAAACTGCTAAAGCAAGAAACATTCTAATTGCCTCTAGTCTGGCCACAGGTGCAAAGGTTTCCTCAAAGTCAATACCTTCAACTTGTGCATACCCTTTGCATACCAATCTTGCTTTGTTCCTGACTACCTGTCCGTCTTCATTCAATTTGTTCTGAAAGACCCATTTAGTACCGATTACATTTTTATTTGTGGGTCTTGGTACTAACTCCCAAGTCTTGTTTTTCTTGATCTGATCTAATTCTTCATTTATTGCCTTTACCCAACTTTCATCTTTGCTTGCTTCGACAACATTTTTGGGCTCAATGTTGGATAGTAAAGAGTAGTTACTTACTAATCTTCTTCTTGTCTGAACACCAACTGTGGGGTCTCCAATTATTTGCTCTCTAGGATGATCTTTCTACCAACTACCTGTTTTGAATTTCTTGTTTTCTTCCAATTCTGAATCACTTTTTGAATCCTCTGAGTCAATTCTTGGTTTCTTTTCCATTTCCTCTTCCTCATCTCCTTCAATGACCTCTTCATAAATTGGGTAGTTCTCTTCATAGCTAATTACTCGTTCCCTTCCTTCATCAACTTTAACATCGGCACTTTCCACAATTTTTCTTAGCCTCTTGTTGTAACATTTGTAAGCTTTGCTTTTTGATGAATAGCCAAGAAAAATACCTTCATCCGCTCTATCTTCAAACTTACCAAGGTTTTCTTCAGTTCTTTTGATGTAACACTTGCTGCCAAAAACTTTAAAATATCTTGTTGTTGCCTTTTTACCGAACCACAACTCATAAGGAGTTTTGCTTTCATGCGTCCTCAACATGCACCTATTTTGGATGTATACTACAGTATGGACTACCTCTTTCCAAAATATGTCTGCTACTTTGCTCTCAATCAACATAGTCCATGCCATTTCCTGCACTGTCCTATTCTTTCTTTCTACCACACCATTCTGCTGAGGTGTCCTGGCTGCTGAAAACTATCTCCTGATGCCATATTTTTCACAATACTCTGTGAAATCCTCTGAAATGAACTCTCCTCCTCTGTCTGACCTTAAACATTTAATCTTTTTTCTTGTTTGATTCTCAACTTGGTTTTTGAAAACCTTGAACATCTCAAAAGCTTTTGATTTATGCTTCAAAAACAATACCCATGTCATCCTGGAATAGTCATCTATACACAACATGAAATATTTGTCACCGTTTATGCTTTGCATTCTCATGGGTCCACATAAATCAGTATGTACTAGTTCCAAAGGTTTGCTCGTGTAGTACTCTTTTGTTTTAAATGAGACTCTAGTTTGCTTCCCTTTTTGACATGAAGCACAAATACTATTTTATGGTTTGCCAATGGTGGGAATATCTCTCACTGCTTTCTTTGAACTGATTTTTACTAGATTGTCAAAACTGATATGACCGAGCCTCTTGTGCCACAACCAATTCTCTTCTTCCTATCCAATCAAGCAAGCTCCTTCTGAAGTCTCCGAGAGAGTGTACATGTTGCCAGATGTCCTTGATCCAGCTGCTATCAACTTCCCACTGTTTGCCTTTCTGATTTCACAACCCTGCTTCTTAAAGATCACATCATGACCTCTATCACAAATCTGACTTACGCTCAACAAGTTATGCTTCAGACCAACCACAAACAAGACTTCTTCTGACCTGATTTTTTTGTCACTGATCTTAACTGAACCTCTGCCAACTATCTTAGCTCCATCATTGTTTCCAAATTTCATTGAACCACCTTCATATTGCTGCAACTTCTCAAATTTTTGTTTGTCACCTGTCATATGACTGGAGCATCCACTATCAAGTATCCATGGTGCGGATTTATTCTGCGCTTTAAATATCATCTGTACGATCAAGGATTCATTTTCTTCCTTAGGTTGCTCTTTTTCTTTCCACTCCGGTTTGATTACAATTTTGGGCTCTTGTTTTGGCTTTTCTTTTTTAGTAGCTTGTGCATGTTTTTTGAGAAATTTTCTATTTTGTCTTATTCCATTTGGCTGAAATTTTCTTCCCTGAAATTGATTTGATGCAAATGTACTTCTACAATTTCTTGCAATATGCCCAAAGTTATGATAGTTATAACATTCTACTACATAATCCATCAAAGGTGAAAAAGCATTTCTATTGGCAAAATTCCTTGGTCCTACATTATACTTGCAATCTGAAATCTTATGTCCATAACCATTGCATTTAAAACAATAACCAAAAAAGGGATGATTGAACCTGGGTGGTGGTCTTTGCCATGTTGTTGTAGGAGCCATAAATCTTCTTCTTCTTTGATGTGTGACATTGGTGAAACCATCATTGTCAATTCTCCTTTCGTGCCTTGCATTATTGCTTTCCTTTGCATGATTCATTTTTGCTTGATCAACCTGTTTCTTTTCTTCATTCTTTGTGGATTCTTCATTTATGGCCTTTGATCCATTTGATGATTCTCCTTCGTCAAAACCCAAACCAAATTTGATGCTTGTAGTATTTTGGTTATTTATGATCTTATCCAACTTCATAGAACTTTCTTCACGTTTGTGATAAGAGCTAATTTTCTGATTCATCTCTTCTAGCTGCATCCTTAAACCAACAATCTCTTCTTCTAACTTGCTGCAATAATCTATTTTCATGGTTATTTGCACTTTGAGATCTTCGAAGATCTTCTTGGATTCTTCTATATGCACTTTCAAACTTGTTATGATTTCATTTGCATCCTCAAACTTTCTTGAAATTTTCTTATTCCTTTTTCTTTCTGTCTTCAATTCATCTAGAGTTGTAATTAGTTCCTCTTCCAAATTCACTTCTGCGTTAATTTCTTCTTCATCAAATTCTTGTTCTTCTTTCCGGCCCTTGTTTTCCCCCCTCCTCCCGTCCTTCCTTGCTCTCTTCTCATTAAGTGGACATTTAGCTACAAATTTTTTTTTTTTTTTTTTTTTTTTTCTCTTTTTTTTTTGTTTTTTCCTTCATCACTTCTATTATTCTCATCAACTCCTCCATAGTTAAAACATTTAAATGATAACTTTCCTCTGTATTTTCCTTTTCCCCTTTTTAGTTTTCAAACAAAGTTTGCTTCCATTTCATCTGATGTCTCTTCTTCCTCGGATTCTTGTTTTGCTTTCATATTTTTATGGGATTTAAAAGCAACTTCTCTGTTTGTGGGTTTAGATTTTTCTATTCTCATCTCATATGCAATCAAAGAACCATGCATATCATCCATACTAAAAGAATTTAGATCTTTAGTTTCTTCTATAGCTGAAACTTTAGAATCAAATATTTGGGGAAGGGGTCTTAATACCTTTTTCACGATGACAGAATCTTTGATTTCCTCGCTAAGTCCTCTAATCGTATTAATTACTTCATTAACTCTTAGCATATATGCCTCTATATTCTCATCCTCATTCATATTCAATACTTCGAACTGAGATCGATGTGTTTGTAACTTGACCTCCTTGATATTAACATCTCATTCATGAATGCTATTTAGTTTACCCCATATTTTCTTTGTCGTTTTACAACCCATAATCTTTACTAGTTTGCTGTCCACTAATCCACACATGATAGCATTCTTTGCTTTTGAGTCATTCTCAAAGAGTTTCTTACCGGCAACATCGGTTGGAGAAGTGGTGGTTATTATGTATCCACTATCTACCGAATCCTAAATGTCGTATCCCAAAGCACAAAGATATGTCTACATCCTAAGTCTCCAAAATGCGTAATTAGTTCCATCAAACAATGATGCTTTGTTTGATGAGAACTCTTCACCACCTACCATTGTGTCACTTCCAAGATCACCCTAGCCGGTTAAGCTTGTTCAGGAACCTCACTCTGATACCAATTGTTGAACTAAGGATGACACTGAGAGGGGGGTGAACCAGGTGTAACTCTTAAAAACTTAAATTTCCAACTAATGAAATCAAATCAAAACAAGCAATCACAAAAAGTATAAGGAACATCACACAACACCAGATGTATAGTGGACACCTCGATGTGGGAACACCACTCTGCCAATGGATTGTTTGGACTCCCATCCAAATCCAACCTTTGCAAAGCAACATTGCATTTACAATAAATTTACTAGCACCCACTGTAGGGAATGGCACCAACCAACCCGGATTTATCCGCACCAACAAGAAGGAGCACTAACCCTATTGATTTATCTACACAAATTTAAAAAGTGTAGGAGAAACCCTATGATTTCCATTCTCAAAGACCCTAAGTGGTCTAGCTCATTGCTCTCTCTACCAAGCACTCGCCTGATCTCTTGATATAGATATTAATATCACATATATTTGTACTATGACTTCATTGAAAAACCTTTTTAATCCCTTCACTCCCTCTCTTTTCTTCCTGGGCTTTGTTTCTCCGTAACGCTCAAAAGGACTTGTTGTGGCTGCTCCACAACGTACCCCAAAATTGGGGACCCACCTTTTTTGCATGTGTTCCAAGAAGACCGAAGTGGCCCATAGGCTAAAGATCAAGGAAAAAAAGCAAAACACCACAAGGAGAAAAAGTGTCGCGATATCGCGACATGTTGCACCATCGCAGCCAAAAGAGAAAAAGTGTCGCGATATCGCGACATGTTGCACCATCGCGGCAAAAAGAGAAAAAGTGTCACGATATCGCGACATGTTGCACCATCGCGGCCAAAAGAGAAAAAGTGTCGCGATATCGCGACATGTTGCACCATCGCGGCCAAAAAAGAAAAAGTGTCACGATATCATGACATGTTGCACCATCGCGGCCAAAAAGAAAAAGTGTCGCGATATCGCGACATGTTGCACTATCGCAGCCAAAAGAGAAAAAGTGTCGCGATATCGCGACATGTTGCACCATCGCGGCAAAAGAGAAAAAGTGTCATGATATCGCGACATGTTGCATTTTTTGCGGCCAAAAAAGAAAAAGTGTCGCGATATCGCGACATGTTGCATTGTCGCGGCCAAAAGAGAAAAAGTGTCACGATATCGCGACATGTTGCATTTCGTGACAAAATAAAGAAGAAAAAAAAGTGTCGCGATATCGCGACATGTTGCATTTTGCGACCAAGAAAGAAAAGAAAGAAAAGTGTCGCGATATCGCGACATGTTGCATTTTCATGATCAAAAGAAAGAAAGAAAGAAAAAAAGTGTCGCGATATCGCGACATGTTGCATTTTCGTGGCAAAGAGAAAAAGTGTGCGATATCGCGACATGTTGCATTAGAAAGAAAAAGTGTCGCGATATCGTGACATGTTGCATTTTAAAGAAAAAAAAAAAGTGTCAGGATATCGTGACATGTTGCATTTGGAAGAAAAGAAAGAAAAGTGTCGCGATATCGCGACATGTTACATTTTTGTGGCTAAAAGCAAAAAAGAAAGGAAAAGTGTCACGATATCGCGACATGTTCCATTTTCATGATTCAAAATAGCAAAGGAGAGCAAGGAGGCAAAAGTGTCACGATATCGCGACATGTTCCATTTTGCCAAGGTAACGGACCTGCATAGTGACGTGGACATAAGGACAAAATCTAATGAATAAGACAAAGCGTTACATAAGGAATCTTTAATGATTTGAGATCATTTAAGATGGTCGTTACACATGGAGGGAAATGGATGCAAGCCCATGTGGAGAAATCGCAGCGAAGGGCCACAAAATGGAAACCAAAGCACACGCATACAAGGGAAGGTGAAATGAAATGGAAGGTGAAACGAACACCATCGAAAATGAAACGAACCGTCATGGAAGGAGAAACAATGTTTTCAGAAGTTTAAATACGCCATTCAAAGAGGCCAAAAAGGGGTTGGAAATTGTTGCGAGCGAGTTGCAGAGTTGAAGGCGAGAAGGCCATTCTGGACCTGTTTGAGTTGTTTTTCTTCCATGGACTGGTTTGGGAAAACCAAAAATTCTGCTATTGTAAAATGACATATTTTTAATGCAGAAGTGTTCAAAAATTTGCATCTTGTGGGCAAGAAAGAAGGAGATTTTCTTTGCATGCTATGGATTTAATGTTTATTCTTTCATTTTTCAGATTTCGAATTTATAGATAATGTTAAATGCCATTTTTTTGGGTTACATTAGGCGAATATTTGAAATCTGAATTTTATTTCGTACCCTAGGAACCAACACTTAGTCTATGGGGATTGTGCTTGTTTTGCAAGTCCAATAGGTTAGGTTGCATGCATGGAGACCTCACATCTTCGGTTTTGTCGAAATAGGATAGCATCATACTGAGTGCATTTTATTTTCAGTTTCTGCATTTCATTTTCATTTTCTGCATTTTATATTTTTCCAGAAATTTTAACTTATTTTAAGGCATTAAAATAAACATTTAAAAATTTTCAAAATCCAAAAAAAACAATGAACAATCACTAAAGTTTCATGATGAAATAAACCAACATTGCCCCTTGTTTACAGTTACTTGCAATCACTAAGGTGTTCCAAGCATTTAAATTGAATATCTTTATTTGAGATTACTAATACACATATGCAAATGCTAATACAGCGGAGACCTTGGAGAAGTTGTTTGTTTAACTTCTTTGCAAGAGGGGATTTGGAACCCAAATCCTAAAGGAGAGTGTACTTTCACAACTGGGTGAAAATACCACTCAACAGATTGGCGCTAGAAGGAGGGCTTGAATTGGTTTATTTCAGTGTGATTTAAATGCTATAGGGATTTAAATTTTGAATATTTCATGCCCTATTGATTATTATCTTTAGCCCTCTTTTAACAATACAACCTTGTAGTGTTAAAAGGAGGACATGAATTGCTATGCATTGTTCTAACACTTTTGATTGTTCATACAGGAATAATGTGTTTTGATTTGATTTAAAAAAAAAATTCTCTTGACTAACGAGGTTGTCTCCATGCAATTACTTTCATTTGATTTTAATGGATACATCTCTTGGTTGATGCTAAGATTTTCATTTATGTTTGATATTTGTAGTCATTTCATGTTATTTGTAAGGAATTATTTTGTCTAAAATGTATTTGTTGTCGGTATTATGCTCTTCACTCGTGTAATGCGATCTTGTGAATCAGAAAGCCTACAACACTAGGAGTATGCTCTTCACTTGCGCATATGCGATCCGGTGAATCAGAAACTTACATTTTTAGAATACTGCTTTGTCAAGGTTCCTTCTTTCATGACTAACAAATTGATTTTGAAGTTATTCTTTGAATTTCATTAATTGCAGGATTTTTTGTGTGTCGCAGGTTTTCTTTGAGGTACTGAGAGTTTTGTCAGGTTCTTGTAGGGTTATCATCATCGATTTTGAATCAAATGGCCCAACCTCCACCACCTCCTTGGTACGGAGCCCATAACATTCCTTTGAATATTGCAGGGGATATTCACGAGATCCCTAGGAATATAGAGAGATTTTTGCCCAAATACAAATCGGATGGCCCAAGGACCGTAGAAGAACATATTCAGGCCTATAGGGATGTTTTGATAAGATTGCACGTTCAACATGAAGATGTGGCTTGTAGACTCTTCCCCATGAGCCTAGACCAAGTGGCTTACGAATGGTATATTTGCTTACCTACTGGTTCCATTACGTCATGGACGCAAATGGAGAATGCTTTTGTCAACCAATTCAGGTCACCATTAGATCCCACAATCATCTATAATCAGTTCATTACATGCAAAAGAGGCCAGGGTGAGCCAATCCGAACTTTTAATCAGAGATTTCAGAAGTGCTATAATAGAGCAATTCGACATTTTGCCATTGATCCCGTAGTAGCTTTGCAAATATATTTTGGGGCATTGGATCCTATGACGGCAATGTTTGCAAGGCGAAATCCTCAAGTTACCATGCTTGCTCTAGCCTACAATGAAGCTATGACCATTGAACAACAAATGACACCACAGGGTTATGGGTTTTCCCAGATGCCTATGGTAGGACAATATGGTCCATATGGTCAAGCTCCTATGATGAATCAGATCATGGCACCACAAATATCAGGCATAAATGTTGTGCCTTATCAACAACCATATTCATCAACACCCGCTTACGCACCCATTCCAATTCAACCGATCACACCCATTCCCCCCATTCCTTCATTTTTGCAAAGTAAGAAGGAGATAGTATAGTTCCTTTCCCCAATCCAATTCCGATTCAAAGTGTGAATCCCTACGCAAATCAAGTGGCTCAAAATCCAACTCAAATGTTAAGTCAAGATCTCACCAATTACGCAAATCCTATTGGAACTAGCAATAACATAGCTCAACCAAAAGAGATTTATTCAGAGGTTGAAGAACTCAAAAATATGATTCACAAATTGAGTAATGATTTGGTTCAAAAATAGAAGTATGAATCCCATGCCCCTCACCCAAATCAAAATTTCAACAATAGAGGGAGACAATGGAATACGAAGCCAAACAATGGGGGTGTGCCTTCCCCTATTGCTAATCAGATAGATACTTCTACAGGACCAAGTCACTCTAGTTCCATTCTTAATATTTCTGATTTTGCATGGGAAAAGGGGTGTAGATTGCATAATACAAAGGAGCATAATGAAAGGAATTGTCCCGAAATTGCTAGATATACCCATTGTCTCCAAGCTCAAGTGGATGATTTGGAACTTGTGCCAAATGAGGGTCCACCCCAACATCAACAAGGAGAGGACAACATTTTGGTGGTGGAAACTCTATATCATCAAGAGAGTGAGAATGAGGAAGAAGAGGATGAAATCTTGGGGTGAGAAACATGGTTGAAAGTGAAATTGTCAGAAAAATGAATTGAATTTGAAGATATGATAGAATTTCACCACTTGTTCTTGGAAGACACTCTCGATGAGAAGCTTGGAATTAATGATCAAAAAATTCTTCACCCTCCAAATTGTGATAAAATCGAATCATGGGTTACTAATTTGGACTATGATAGCCTTATAAATTGGAATTCAAAAAATGACCCACTTTTGGAAATAATTGAACCATCTAAGGAAGGTGAAGGTGAATTTGATGAGAAGCACATTGATGAATTGGAAGATGTTGAAGAAGTAGTTGAACGTCACAACTTGAACTTGGAGGATGACTACTATGATTCATGGAAGAAGTGGGAAGACTACACTCACTCCAAAACTGCTAATGAAACTTGTGTGCCAATTGATATACAGGACAACATAATCGCCTACTCAAAGGAAGATAGTACAACTCCTGTACAATTTGAGGATGTTTTGGAAGAGATACCATGGATAGTGAACAAAGAATTGGAATTAAATGACAAAGTGGTTGATCTATTGGAAGCAACGAAAGTGATTGATCATGAAGATGAGTTACTTGACATACACTTCGACCAAGAATATTTGAGGGTTGAAAAGGATGGGCATGTTTTTAATTGGGTGCCCAATTTTGGTATGTTTGATGAACAAGTAATCAATGAAGAATATGAAGACCATGAGGTAAAAGAGGGAATTGCAAATCCTCACCAAATCTTGGTAAATGAAAATGTGAAAAAGGTAAAATCTAAACCTTTGTGTCCAAACATCCAAGATTTTGGTGAAGATTTGTATAATTCAAATGATATTTATGATGAAATGCCATTGAAGGTGAATGAAGAACAAGGATTAATTTCTAACCACACCTTTGATAACATTACTTTAATGAATGAAAAGGAGCTTGATGCACTTAAATTGCTAAATCAAATTCATCAACAATTAATTCTTGAATCTAGGATAAAAATTCTTAATGATCCCCATTTAGTAAATATCCTAGATGCTTGTAAATTGTTGCACAATTTTGATTGGCCTAAGAACATGGAAAATGAATTAGCTTTGAAATTTTTAGAAATAGGCTCTTGCTTACAAAATTTCATTTTGAATAAAGAAAGCCTAGTTCTAAATCATGAATGGAATTATGAAATTTGCACCTTAAAGAATAGACAAGAAAGAATTGAAAATCAACCATTGTCTAATCAATTTGGTAATTTGAATCTCACCTATGGGAATACTAATGGAACTAAATCTAATTGGTGGGGTGAGAGAGGAAAGTTGAAGTTGGTTGCATTGTTTGGTCTAATCTTGTTTTTGTTTGATTCCTTCCACATTTGGCATGTGTATCACATTATATGTCTTTTGGAATGTTCTAATCATGTTTGGGATCCGGGAAAGTGATAGTCCAAATTTTTGCATCACCTTGTACATATTGTATTGGTATATGACTTTTGGTTTTCATGTTTTGGTTTTGCATTGATCTCATTTTGGTTTCAAGTTTTGTGTGTTGGTCCTTTGGACACTTTTGGTTTGTTTTCAAAAAAAGAGAGTCTTATGTCCTTATGAATGTTGACTAAGACTAGGAGAATATGAAACATCGGAATTGTATTGCAGAAAGCTCCACGAATATCGCAAACACATTAAAGAATATCGTTTGGAACTTGTGATGCATGAAGTTGTCAGTTTTATAAATTATGGTAAAGTAGGTGATATATTCCATCCGCATTTCAAAAGGAGCAATGCATTCATATCTCATGTTACATTCCGCATTGCATATACATTTCATCTCAGTTGCATCTTCATTTCATGTACAATCATTGAAAAGGTGTCGAATCCTCTTAGGGTTATTACATAACATATATTAAAAGGATCCTAAGGTTGGGAACTGATGCCCGAACTATCTTGAACCAAGCACGTTCTACACATATTAAAGAGAATCTTGAGCAAAATGGTCAAAACCATACTTGGAAGAAAAGGTGAGGCGAAAGGAATATTTCGTGTCTGTCCTATCATGCAACATAATCCTTAAAATAGTGGTTTTTACCACTCCCATAATGCTTAAAGCCTAAAATCAGAGTAGTAAGGATAGGGTTAAATCCTCATCTAACTTAGGTTGAGGATCCAATTCCCCAAAGCTCTGATTTGACCTTCATGGAGTAGTAAGGATAGGGTCTAATTCTCATCTCGCTTAGGTTGAGAATCCGATTCCCCAAAGCTTCTATTTTGCCCACTCAAGAACTTGAAATTCCAAAGAAAATATTTTTCATTTCTTTATTAATATTGGATTGGAAGGATCGTACTACATGTCCCTTGCAAGGATGGGTAGTCATCCCCAAGGTCCAAGAAATCAAAAGTAGAGCCAAATCATGGATTATGGGGTTAATCTCCATCGGGGCTATAGACGCCTGGCTGGCAGTGGAGTATGCTCATGCGTGGCAACATGTCTTGTCTAAAAGCAAGACCACTCGATCGCTCAAACGGATAGGCTAGCCTGACAGTTTCATCCATAACAGGTTAAATCATTTTGTTCAAGATGAGGTAATGAACTCCGGATCGAGTAGTAAGGATAGGGTTAAATTCCCATCTCGCTTAGGTTGGGAATCCTATTCCCCAAAGCTCTGATTTCACTTACACTTGCACATGGGTTCAAGATGGTAGTGACACATAACCAACTTTGGGATCTAGTAAATTAATTCAGTATACATATATTTGGTCCTAAGAGGGTTTGACAGTTTTAATATGTTTGTTCATGATACTAGAAGGTCTGAGCCTTTGCAAAGCAGGTTGTTATATCTCTAGCATATTCGTCATACATCAAATCCTGCACAAATCATTCATAGCCTTGCATGCGAATCATAAGTGAAGCCGACAATGGAAAGTTGAATCAATTTCAAACGATAGGGAATGAAGCACATTGCACACACCGAGCTGATGCTTAATAATTCTAATGCTTCATGTATTTCTCGTCTAGTTTCATTCTTGGGATATTTTCTGACGCTTGTATTTGAGTCTGTGTGTTTTCAGGTTGAGTTCTCATCGAAATGCTCAGGAGCATTTCCCAACAGAGTCACCATTTGTTGTGGCTGCTCCACAACGTACCCCAAAATTGGGGACCCACCTTTTTTGCATGTGTTCCAAGAAGACCGAAGTGGCCCATAGGCTAAAGATCAAGGAAAAAAGCAAAATACCACAAGGAGAAAAAGTGTCGCGATATCGCGACATGTTGCATTATCGCGGCCAAAAGAGAAAAAGTGTCGCGATATCGACGACATGTTGCACCATCAGGCCAAAAGAAAAAGTGTCGCGATATCGCGACATGTTGCACCATCGTGGCCAAAAAGAAAAAGTGTCATGATATCGCGACATGTTGCACCATCGCGGCAAAAAAGAAAAAGTGTCGCGATATCGCGACATGTTGCACCATCGCGGCCAAAAGAGAAAAAGTGTCACGATATCGCGACATGTTGCACCATCGCGGCCAAAAGAGAAAAAGTGTCGCGATATCGCGACATGTTGCACCATCGTGGCAAAAGAAAAAAGTGTCACGATATCGCGACATGTTGCATTCAGGCAAAAGAAAAAGTGTCGCGATATCGCGACATGTTGCATTTCAGGCAAAGAAGAAAAAGTGTCGCGATATCGTGACATGTTGCATTTTCAAAGAAAAGAGAAAAAGTGTCGCGATATCGCGACATGTTGCATTTTCAAAGAAAGAAAAGAAAGAAAAGTGTCACGATATCGTGACATGTTGCATTTTGTGACCAAAGAAAGAAAGAAAAGAAAAAAAGTGTCGCGAATATCGCGACATGTTGCATTTTGCGCAAAGACAAAAAGTGTCGCGATATCGCGACATGTTGCATTTTTGTGGTCGAAAGAGAAAAAGTGTCGCGATATCGTGACATGTTGCATTTTCGTGATCAAAGCAAGAAAGAAAAAGTGTCGCGATATCGCGACATGTTGCATTTTCGGTAAAGAAAAAAAAAAAAGTGTATCGACATGTTAAGAAAAAAAAGGCAAAGTGTCAGGATATCGCGACATGTTACATTTTCAGATTCAAAGCAAAAAGGAGAGCAAGGAGGCAAGAAGTGTCGCGATATCGCGACATGTTCCATTTTTGCCAAGGTAACGGACCTGCATAGTGACGTGGACATAAGGACAAAATCTAATGAATAAGACAAAGCGTTACATAAGGAATCTTTAATGATTTGAGATCATTTAAGATGGTCGTTACACACGGAGGGAAACGGACGCAAGCCCATGTGGAGAAAACGCAGCGAAGGGCCACAAAATGGAAACCAAAGCACACGCATACAAGGGAAGGTGAAATGAATAGTCAGGAAGGTGAAACGAACAACCATCGAAAAATGAAACGAACCGTCATGGAAGGAGAAACAATGTTTTCAGAAGTTTAAATACGCCATTCAAAGAGGCCAGAAGAGGGGTGGAAAACTGTTGCAAGTAGCGTTGCAGGTTTGAAGGCGATAAGGCCATTCTGGACCTTTTACGAGTTGTAGAGTTGAAGGTGATAAGGCCATTCTGGACCTGTTTGAGTCGTTTCTCTTCCATGGACTGGTTTGGGAAAACCAAAAATTCTGCTATTGTAAAATGACATATTTTTAATGCTAAGTGTTCAAAAATTTGCATCTTGTGGGCAAGAAAGAAGGAGATTTTCTTTGCATGCTATGGATTTAATGTTTATTCTTTCATTTTTCAGATTTCGAATTTATAGATAATGTTAAATGCCATTTTTTTGGGTTACATTAGGCGAATATTTGAAATCTGAATTTTATTTCGTACCCTAGGAACCAGCACTTAGTCTATGGGGATTGTGCTTGTTTTGCAAGTCCAATAGGTTAGGTTGCATGCATGGAGACCTCACATCTTCGGTTTTGTCGAAATAGGATAGCATCATACTTGAATGCATTTTATTTTCAGTTTTCTCGCATTTCATTTTCATTTTCTCGCATTTTATATTTTTTCCAGAAAATTTTAACTTATTTCAAGGCATTAAAATAAACATTTAAAAATTATCAAAATCCAAAAAAAACAATGAACAATCACTAAAGTTTCATGGTGAAATAAACCAACATTGCCCCTTGTTTACAGTTACTTGCAATCACTAAGGTGTTCCAAGCATTTAAATTGAATATCTTTATTTGAGATTACTAATACACATATGCAAATGCTAATACAACGGAGACCTTGGAGAAGTTGTTTGTTTAACTTCTTTGCAAGAGGGGATTTGGAACCCAAATCCTAAAGGAGAGTGTACTTTCACAACTGGGTGAAAATACCACTCAACAATGAGTTATGGATCAAAAGTTATGACCTTTTTAAATTTCATTTTTATTTTGGAGAGGCATTTTGTCAAACAGTTCACGGAAAAAGTGTTGTGCACATTACTCGTTCTCACACTTGGAGGCCTCGAAATTACTCTAAAAAAAATAAAATATGTTAAATTTGATGATATATACATGAAAAAACACTTAAACGACACATTCAGCAACAAGAAAATAAAAATTTGAGTATTCGAGTGCAAAAGCACTTTGTTGCCCAAAACTGAAAAAAGTGCTACAAAGGCATTTTGCAAATGCTACCGTTTCTTCCTCAAGTCTCCGTTTGGGTTGAAATTTACAAAATAAGCTTTGTATATATCATAATACCTCCAATAAAAATTTCTAGGTTTTATTCCTCACATGTTGCTTAATATAACTCCGACAATGTGGCATCTGGCACAGATTTTACACTTGTCACATAAATTGAAAAAATGCTCCAGAGCCATTTTGTAACGCTCATAATTTCTTCCTCCGGAATTTGTTTGGGCAGAAATTTAAAAATTAAGCTCTAAATATATCCAGATACCTCTAGTAAAAAAATTGAGGACCAATTCCTCATGGATTACTTAATATTCCTCTCATAAAGTGACCTCCGACGTAGATTTTACAGCTGTAGTTTCATGACCAACAATGCACCGACAAAGCAATCGGCCATTCCAACATTGTAACCACACTTTCTAATGATTAAAAAACCTCCAAATAGTATCTTTTGCTTTCCAACACATTCCATTGACATTTTACCACTTTGACAACTTCCTTTTTTGCTACTTTGACAACTTCCTAACGATTTTTGCAACTTTTGCAAATTTGCACGAACAACCTATAACTTCACCTAAACATCATAAAAATTCTCATAAGCATTGAACACCACTGTACATACTCTGAACAACCTTTGAATAATTGTCCACTGCATCAACCTATCCATATGAGTGTGTTGACAACAATGACAAACTATCGTTGCACCTTGCTCAACATAATGTACTTGCGAAGGAAGTTTGTGAAGGTGATGCACTCCTTGGGTGAGAGGCTAGCAGCTGGTTTAAGGATGTGGGAATTCTCAGGATCATCACCAATGTTGATATCAATAATATCTTTAATGATCATGCGAAATCCATCACGTAACTTCTCGGGGACAGGAATGAGGTTAAATTCATCGATGGCTTCGCTGAACTCATATTCATCATCTACGTAGATGACCCTATGATGGACCTGAGGGATTTAGGATGATTTAGATGAGGAAGGGGCATTTGTAGCTTGCAATAAATGAGGTGAGAGAAGGAAATATTGAGGCACTAGTATGGGTGATATATGCATAAGATCTATAAAATTTGGATTTGGGGTATCATCTTGAATCTGCTGGTGGCTGTAATGGAGGGGAGAGTGCAAGTCTACCTCAACCATGTTTATAGATGCTATAGGTGAAGTAGGTGGGGAGAAATCTGGTGAGTAGGGCTATGTGGTTTGTGTGTGCCCTAAGAGACTCAAGGGTGGTCATAGAACAATTGGAGGTAAACGAGTATGAGCAACTGCTCTCTTTAGTTGCCTATATATAGGTGAGAAGGTGGCTAAGCACATCGACGATGACTTAGGAGGGATTGTATCAAGCTCTATTGGTACTACATTTAAGAATAAGGTGGTGAAATAGTCTGCTAATATACCAACATCATAGAATGAGGATGTATCAGATGTAGGATATTCCTATAAAAGTCATAGGGGACTGCAATGGTAGAACTGGGTGAGGGAGTGTCTTCTAGTATATCCATATTGATATACTCCTCCAAGGTATGTGTTGGACGTGGAGGAGGATGTAAGGATAAATCTTGGATCTCATATTCTAGCATATAAACGATAGTTGGGTGATAACCTAGGCTATATTTTTTAGTGGGTGATCAAACATGAGGGTTAATGGGTGTATGTAACCCTTGTTCATAGCGGCCAAGCTTGAATCCATGCCAATGGAAAAGCTTGAGGTAGCACAAGGAAAAATGAGGGTTGGCCAGATGCGTAGGTGCATCACCATAGCTGGCTTGTAGTGGTGGAGAAGCTAGTGGGAGGATCGAAGAGTTGAATCTTGCATAAACAAAATTGGTATGGTTTTACTAATTGGACAACGATTCCAATAGTCAACATCGAGGTTGAGGGACGATCAAAGTCTCGAGTAGATTGGATAAGGGGGTCATGTACATGGGCATCACGTACATTATAGTCTCCTGGGACACCATTATATATGAAAATAGATATGCATGGTGTGGCATGATCTGGCAACTAGGGTGGGGTATCAGAATCATATGATGAAGGTGAGAACTAGGATTCCTTGATGGTAGCAGCTAAAGGGTGTGGAAGTTGTTCATTAAAACTAGGTTTCAATTGATCCTGTTCATAGTGTTTGTTTGTTGTAGCTTGAATATGATGTTTGCTCTATGTGGGGGAAGGTATTAGCACAGGTGTTGGGCTATGTGCAGATGATAATGCCCTATGTCATGGTCAAAAGGGAAGAGGAGGTGTTTGTGGCATAGGAAGGATAAGGGCTTCTGTAGGCAAGGATGGAGGAGGTAATGTAATAGGTTATGTAATGGGTGGCGATGGTGGTTGCGACATCGTAGGTGGAAATTGGAATGGTATCAACTGGTATGGTTGTGGAGGCCATAAGGATGGTGATATGAATGACATGCTAGAGGTTTTGGGTCTCACAGAATATGGTGCTAATGGTGCAGATATCGAGGCTTGTGCTCTTGATGAATATTGGGATGTTGAGGTGGAATTTGGGGAGGATATCAATGCTCCTACTGACTGATTAGAGGACACAAGGAATAGTTGGGATGATGAGAATAAAGGTGCAGGGGGAGGTCTACAATGTTGTAAAACTTAAATGGATCTCCATCGGCTGGGACATAGTGAACTAGTCCATTATGTACATACTTAAGGTAATGGTGTAGTGTGGAAGGGACACACTGTATGTCTCTAATCCACGGGTGATCGAGGAGAATATTGTATTGCATTTCTCCTTGGATTATGTGAAAGAGGATAGATATGGTATGAATGCCTATGCGGATAGGTAAAAAAATGGATCCTACGATAGGTATCATGGATCCATCGAATGCATGTAGGTCAAGGGAAGGCATGGTGAAATGGGTTGGTGGGATATGCAGGTGATGTAGAGATGTTGTGGATATAATGCTAATGGATGATCCCATGTCAACGAGTACCCACTTATAAGTGATATCGTTGATCATGGCTTGTATGTGGAGAGAGGGATCTGCTCCTTATCTAATGAGTTCCGTTATCTTGTGGTCATGGAAAATAATTGAGGGCTAGAGTCAACGTAGGATATTTCCTATAAAATTGACAAAGGTATTCATGTCATGTGTCTCTAAAGTCAATGGAATGTAGGATTTCATTCAATGCCTTACGATGGGGTTGCGACTACTACAGGAGATCAAATATGGATAGTCATGTAAGGGCATTACATAACTGATAGGTTACGCTACCATGGATGGTAATCACATTTTGATGTGGTGGTGGTATGGTAGTAGGCACTTGAGGTACTTGTCATGATGTGAACTAAGCTAGTAGGGAAATGATAGGTGTCGTCTGGCACGATGGGTATCATTGGTTCCTTGTAGTAAGGTTGATCATACCTAATACACCACATGATGGAGGATCATGTTGGATGTTGTTCACTTGGCAAGGTGGTGTTGTAGGATTGTTTGAAGATCTAGGAGGATTGGGTCCTTTGTGATCTGGTAGAGGGTTTTGAAAATCCCTAAATTTTGATTCTGCATGGCTAGAGGGTTTGCTACCTGGAATGTGCCCCTATCGATTAGGTATTGAACTTGCCCATGGAAGGAGCAACACAAATTGATATCATGGCCACATTGTCTATGGAAAGTAAAAAAGAGCTGCTCATTGTACCCACAATGCTTGGGTATATTTGGATCCAATGGATGGATATCGGGTAGGACTAGATGGTTACCCTCATACAATCTATGAAATAGAGCTGGTAATGGTTTGGATAATAGTGTGAAGTTGCATGGTGGAACCTATGGGTACATGCCTCGTTATTATTGTGGTAGAGGTCGGGCAGGAGCATTAGTCCAGAATGATTGTGGCTACGGTTTATAGGGTGGAGGATTCAATCCTAGCTCTAGGGTAGCGGTTGTAACTTGGTTATCTTGAGGTGGCTGAGGGTAATGTTGATTTGGTGTGGTCCTATTGAATCAAAATTTGGGATTATAGTTGGATTTGGATCTCAAATTAATATTCTTGTATTGAACCTTAATATCTTCAATTACTTTTGCTTGTGAAATGGCATCTTCAAAGGTGCGGCTTTGGTGAATTTGGAGGGATGTGGAGATGTGTTTATGGCAACTCTTGGAAAAGAGTTTCATGAGCTCAGTAGTGGATAGGCTATGGATGAGGTCATGGATAATAACTCTCCATATAGAAACAAACTTAGTAATGAGTTCGTTTTTTGCCTGTCATAAGACATAGACATCAGATAATTTGGTCTTTTTCTTGATGTTGATGGAAAATTGTTATAGGAAGGAGTTGGCCAGTTTCTCAAAGGTATACAGTCTATGGCATGAGAGCATATTTTACCAATCCAATTCTTTCTCAGTGAGCGACAGGGAGAAGGTATGTAACATGAGGGTTTTACTACTGTGAAGTTGGTAGTAGGATGAGCGATAATTTCTCACATGCTCTCTAGGGTCTTCCTTACCTCTATACTTATTGAATTTTGGTATTTAAAAGTGATATGGATAGGGAGGAATGAGAACTAATGGGTGGACTAGCTCGTTGCACAGCTCATCATAATAGGGCTTTGTGGCCCATAACTAGAGGTGCATAGGTTCAACATTTTAACTTCATCTTGTAAGAGTTGAAGTTCAAGTGTCATAGGAGTAGGGGACTGGGCTATTATAGGCTAACCTTGTGGATGTGGTGGATACTAGTATTGTTGCTCTTTCCAGTATTGTGAAAAGTACTGTTGCGCTTGATCTTGGTAAGGCGAGTATTGGGTGGCATGTGTTGTTGTATCTACGGGCACACTAGGTTATGGGGTAGGTTTCTGTTGTGGGTAATAGTACTATGACTAGGAGGCATGTAGTTGTGGCATAGGTACTAGTTGGTTTGGAGCCTGCTATAATGGTTGGGCCGTAGGTGGTGATGACCAAGTTGGGGTAGTCATAAAGAAGCTAGGTGTGGCTATTAATGGTGTAGGTGTTAGATCTACCAGTACTAGGGGTGGTCAAGATGAGGTATCAAAATATGGGATCTATCTCTGTCCTAGAAGGTAGGTAGTAGGGAAGCTAAACTGCATAGAATAGCTTGGTGTGGTGGGTGGATAAGCTACCAGTATCGATCCATAGGTGGGAAAGATATTGGTAGTGGGATATTGAAAAGGAGGAGGTGGTGGTATCCTAAAAGTTTCCACAAACATAGGTGGCATTAAATGTTGGGTATCGTACACTCTGAATACCTAGGAGATCGATAGAAAAGCTACCAAAAAGGTAGGGTAAGCTACCAAGGTAGGAGCCTAGGTTGAGGGAAAGGTGTATGTGTACACTCCCTCTTGATTTTGTGCATCCTTTTCTTGGAGGGACTACTGGTAGATGCCTTCAGATATGGTAAAAAAGGGCTATTGGGAAGAATATGGTTGGGACTCTTGTGAAGAGTACGGGTGTGAGGTTTGAGGAAATGCTTGTGATTCCTATTGGGGAGGAAGTTGTTGTGTAGTTTGGAAGGATGGATTATGGTTTCCTATAGCAGAGGGATATGGGTCAAAAACCATTCCTATGATAGGGGTAAATGATGTGACCTCTAGATAGGTATGTTTTAGGAGGGATGAGCCACTCTCAAAAAGATATTGAGATAGATTTTAGAATAAAGGGTGTGCGAAGGTGGGAGAATTAGGTTTGACCTCCTTATATATGGTAAATAATGGATGATTTTATCCTATATTTGTGTATATCACATGATCATAGAACATGGTTGGTGGATAAGGTGAGGATGTGGATGATAGGAGAAGGTAATCCTCTATAAGTGAAGTAGCAAGGACTTCACTCAGCGTTGACATCTCATCTTGAGGTATCATGTGTGTGAACTATACATCGGATTCCATGCATGAATTAGATGTGTCTATAGTCTTCCCCTTCATGATTGAAGGATTAAGAGTGGACTGACTAGAGGAAGTGGCAAGAAATTCCTCTATGAAGCGTGCTTGCTCGCATGCTCTACTATGAGTGACCATAGGCATTGCGGTATGTGTAAAAGGGTTTTAGAAATAAACCCTGTGTGATGCAGACTCAACTATGTAGAATGTAAATGTAAATCAAGTGACATGTGTATGACAAAATAATATGTAGTATAATGTGATGAGATCGTTCCATGATCATGAAAACAATGGTAGACCGAAATCAACTCTAAACGTTGAAAAAGTAAAAGTTTTTTGTTCGTTTTGTGTGTTATGATGTTGATACTCCCTATGTAGAATCACAGGTAATGGAGTGAATACTCTAGCAAATTAGGAATTTCATCGATATCAAACTTCCTATAACACCCAAATATGCAAAAAATAGAATGGTATCGCAATGTGCGAATGGTGACCTATATGGAAGGTGTGGTAAAATGATATCATAGAAGGGGAGAACCCACTATGTTGAAGTGAGTTAAAAAATTCCTTTCATGAAGAGATGTGACACTGTCTAAGAACTACTATCGGCATACCCATGCTTTCGCTTCACCTTCGGGTGGGCTTAGTCAAGAACGATAGTTACTAATTCCACTAATTATACTAGCCTTGTGGATGAAGGCTCTAAATCCTATCCCACTCTATAGGTAACCACTGGTGATGAAATACAAGGCCCAGTCACAAAAGTTGGGGATTTTTCGATGATGAAATCCTAAAAACCACTCCTATGGGGCTACTAGGTTTCTAGGGGGGTGAGCTAATGGAGACTGAAACTCGATCCACACCAGTCTCAAGTGATGGATTTGGGATGAAGTCCAATCTCACCACTTGTTTAAATACCACGTGAGTGTGTGTGGTTTTATGTTTTTCTAATAGTGTATGCAAGGTAAGAAACTAACTAGTTGCCTTTTTAAAAGAAAAACTAACCCTAATGCCTTTTTGAAAGAAAATGATTAGATAAACATATTTTTTTGCAAAGAGATAGTCGAGCCCTAGATACCTTTGTAAAGCAAATTAATCTATTTTGTAAAGCGTGGAAACATGCAATCCAAGTGTGTGGAGTAAAGGGGATTAGGAAACCCTAATTTTTAATCTTATAATATAAGAATTTTCAAGAATAAAATAACATGGAAGAGGGGATTAAGAAACCCTAATTTAAACTTTAGCATGTGCACTTCTTTTAGCAATAGACACTATGAACAAAGGGGGAAACAATGTAGGCTTATACTACATGCGAAACAAAAAAACAAAATGTAAATTTATTTGAAAAATAAATTTGATAAAGTTGTTGGAAAGTTGCAGGTTCTAAAACTTCACAAAAATCTAATGATCCCACAAGCTTGACAAGAAAGGAAACCTATACCTAGAAATTATTATTCAACTAGTGTATGCTTCATGCTTTCAAAATTTTCAAAATAGAGGTATAAAAATGGAAATACTTGTGATCTAATGCTATAGGGGGTTTGCTTGGCCCCTAAATAGGTCACCCATGTGAATTTGGGGGTTTTTGAGGCTTCTATGCTCAAATAGCCACCTGGGGGCGAATTGAGTTTTGAAGGGGCAGATCTGAAATCTGAAGGTTCAGAAAGCTTTTGGAGGTTGTAGAGAGTCTTGGAAAACTAATATTTGTAGGTTTTGAGGCTCTAGGATGCAAATAACCACCCGAGGGATAAATTTTGGCTCATGAGGCAGGGGGCGAATCCAATTTAGAGGCTTCATATTTGGAATCTAATGGCTTGGGGTGGTTCCCGAGGCTTTGGAGATCTCTATGGAAAACATATTTAGTACCTAAAAACATATAAAATAGAGAACAATGTTAGATTCACAAAGAAATAGTTAATCTAGCATTGTCCATTGTGGGGTCCCACCGGGCGTGCTAGAATGAAATGGGTAGAAATCAACATTTGATCTATCAATACAAAACATGAATGTACCAAATGAAATAGTTGTATTTCATTAATATTGAGGAATATGTGTTACAATAGGGACATGATGCCCTTTTTCCATTTCTTCTTTTACTAATGTTACAACTAGCTCAATGTCATTTTCTATCATCCCTCAATGTAGGTGGGCTTCTTTGTATGCGGGCCACCATGGGGTTGTGTTTGTAGTTGCTTTCCCTCCTTGATTCTTGGTCAAACCTACAAAAAGGGATTAGTTCATTGGGGGGCTTGCCTTAGATAGGCCCCATATTTATAAATACAAAACATATGATAAATATGTAGCAAGAACTGATATTAAAGGTGAAGAAGCTTATAAAATAGTAAAACAAAGCTTACCTACCAAATCTGAGGTGATTTGGGACCTGTAGAACCAATTCGCCACCCAAGGGGTGAACTAATGCCAAATTCATGGGGTAGGAGGCAAATTGATAAGTCTTCTATAAAAATCCTTCAATGGGAAGGTTCCTTGTTTGTTGTAATGTTGCTATTGAGGTGTGGATTCACTGTATCATGCATCAGTATCCAATTGGGCAGTGTTTCTATGCTTTAAACATAAGATGGAGAGCCAAGGTAAGTGAGGGTTTGGGCCCACTATATATAGAAAATGGCAAGGTGTAGGAGGTAGAGGTAAGGAAACTAACCCTAGGCTGAAGTCTAACCAAAGTTAGGTTAGGTTTTATGATATGAAATTCTCCTATTCCTCATAGAAAATATCCTATCCTCACACATGTGTGAGGAAGTATTAGGTCTAATCATGATTAGGAGGTCCTATGTCAAATTAGGGCTTTATTAGGGTTCTTAGGAAAATATCGTAGCTAACCCTAATTACACACATGTGGGAGGATGTAATTAGTGTTAATTAAGGATTAAGAGTTCAATTAATCAATTTTGCCCTAAAAAGGTGACTTAAGTGAAATCAACATTAAATTAGATTTTAAGAATTGACTTGGTAATTGTTTTTGTCAACTAATACCCCGTGGGAGCCTCAATTGAGTGTAAATAGGCTGATGAATGATATCCCAATGCTCGGGATGTGATTTTGAAGGCTTATTAGGGTTTTGGACTTGAAAGCTATATATGGAAGTCTACACACTACTATGGCAAACTATGGCAATCTATGTATGACTACGCATGACTACACATGACTACACATGACTACAATAGCCTACAGTAGCCTAGGGATGTCTGGAATCGCCTATGGATACATAGAGATAGCAATATGTGAGTTTTGGATGTCTACAAGTAGATGCATCAATATGGACTCTAGTGGAATTTTATCAAGTGCCAGATCATGAATGGCCCATATTAAACTTGGTATTTCTAGGTGAGGGGGTAGGAGAGCCTCCTTACCATAAACCAATGCATAAGGAGACATCTTGATAGATCTCTTGATAGTGATTATATCAGCCCATAGAACTTGATCAAGCAATAGATGCCAACTCCTTTTGTTCTCCTCTAGTACCCTTTTCATGATTCTAAGCAAGTTCTTATTGGTATATTCCACTAACCCATTTCCCTAAGGGTAATAGTTAGAAGAATTCTTGATATTTATACCATACTTGCTCGTGAATCCAATGTATTTTGCACCTATAAAAGTTGGGCCATTGTCACTCACTAGTGCTTTTGGGATTCCAAATATTGTAATTAGATTCTCTAGAAAATCAATCACTACTTCTTGATCAGATTTCTTAGTTGGAATAGCTTCAACCCATCTAGTGAAATAATCCATGGTGGTAAGGATGAACTTATGCCCTGCTAATGAATTTGTACTAATAACTCTAACAAATTCAAGACTCCACTACTAGAAGGGTTCTTCTACCTAAATCAACCTGAGCAAAAATACTGCATTCTTGGTTCTTCCCACATATATCTAACATTTATCATAGGATTTAGCTTCTTTTAAAACATCTACAAATATGGTAGGCCAATAATATCCTATCCTTATTATCTTCATGGTAGTTATTCTTCCTAAAAAGTGACCACCTGATAGGCCTTTATGAAACTCCTCGATGACCTTCTATTTCTCATTATCCTTTAGACATCTTAAGAGCACTCCATCTAAGTTCTTTCTATACAATTATTTTGGGAGTAGTAAATATTTAAGAGCTTGCAACCTAAACCTTCTCCTTTGTGAGGGGTTGAGTCCTTGTAGGCATAATCCTAACTAGAAATAAGTTATCAATTGATCTACCCAGTCAGAATATTTTGAGAGACTATCATCTTGATCATCCTCAACCTCCTGATAGGCCACTGTTTGCTCTAAATCCACCTTAGCTACTAGCTCTTGGCATAGTGCTCTTCCTATGACTAGTTTGGTAGGATGGATCTCTACATCATACTCTTGTATCTTAGTAATCCACAACCCTTTTATCATCCAGTTATCCTTAAAGGATGAAGTTTCTCACATCAAGGTGAACCACATAGACCAAAGTTTTGCTCTGAACCAAGTATTGCCTAAACTTCTTCAGAGACTTCATAACAACAAATACTTATCTTTCAATGAAGTTGTACTTAGTCTAATACTCATGCAACTTATGGATCCATAATAATATGGGGTGTTCCTCTCCACTCTCATCTTTTTGAGTAAGTATAGATGCATAGATTTCCTTAGCCCCATAGGCATATACAATAAAATCTTTGGTCAAATATATATTTATAAAAACTGGTGTAGTGGCAACTGCCTGTTTAATAGCCTTGAAGGCTTGTTTTCACTTTTCAGTCCACTTGAACTCCATATTTTTCTTGAGTAATTCAAAGATAGACCTGACTACCTGAGTAAATTCTGAAATAAACTTTTTCACAAAGTTAATTTGCCCAAAGGATTGTAAACTCTTTTTGTTTATGGGCAAGGGAAGGGCTAGGATTGACTTTACTCTATCCAGATCTATTGCCATCCCTTATTTGGAAACTATATGTCCCAGTAGTTTACCCTCATGAACTACAAAGAAATATTTCTTGGGATTAAGAGATATACCAAACTCTCTATATTTCTAGAAAACTTTATCCAAATGTTCAAGATGTGACCTTTTTTTGTGAGAGAATACTGTCATGTCATCCAGGTAAATCAAAATGATTTTATTGATGATTTCATTAAAGGCATAGTCCATTGCCCTCTAGAAAGTGGATCCTACATTGGATAGACCAAATGACATCCTTTGATAAGCGAATGTGCCCCATTTGGTAGTGAAATCTATTTTGAACTGATCTTCATCTTTAGACAAAATCTAGTTATACCCAAAAAATCCATCCAATAAAGAGTATATTTCCACTCTTGACACCATCTGAAGGATATGATCCATCTAAGGAAGAGGATAGTGATATTTTAATGAGGCTCTATTTAAATTCCTAAAATCCATGCATAGGCAAATATCTCCATTTTTCTTTCTCACCGAGACCAAGTTGGTGACCCATGTGGAATGCTTGATGGGATAAATGATTTTACCTTTCAAAAGTTTGATTAGTTCTTGTCTCATTATGGATTCAATTTTTGGATTGACAGGTCTTTGTATTTGTTGAAAAGGTTTTGCATTAGGTTCTAGCTCAATGGTATGTTGAATGATCTTCTTATCATAGACTTTAAGATCATCATAGGACTAGGCAATGATATCAGGATATCTAGAACATAATACCTTAACTCCTTCCACCTATTATAGAGAGCATCTTACTCCTACATTTATTTTCTTGTCTACTCCTATTTCAACCTTGCTACATATTTTATCATCTATTCTCATGGTCTTTGATTTTTTGCCATCCTCATTATCAAATAGACTTTCTAATGTGATCAAAACTTTAAGAATATGATTGTTCTTGAGATGTAGCATATCCTATTTCTCTATTTATTGAACAATATATTATTGAAAATCTGATAAAAAAGGCTTCTCTAACTAAAAAATTAATTATTTGGTCATCACTTTCGAATATTTGCCAAAATATTTGCCTATCTGGGACCATGGGCCTAAATACTAGCTTGACCTTCTTGCTTGTAGCTATGTCCAAATATAAGGAAGGATTGAAATTAGCTCCTTTAATAGCCAAAGCATCAACGAGTGTATTTTTTTCCTTGGGAATGGAATGAAGATTCAATGCATCAAATGACTCCATTAAATCCCACACTCTATTTTTGTAAGTCTTCAAATAGTGATGTTTACTGCTACATTTTTCTATGACCTGGTTGACCACTAGCTCTGAATCACCAAATATGTCTAATATTTTGATTCCCATATTTTTCACTTGCATCAACCCTAAACACAGAGCTTCATATTCCACAACATTATTTGTACAAGCCTAAGTGAATCTAAAGGAAAAAAAATTTACTCCTTCCGAAGGAGATTTTAGCATTATACCGACTTCGACACCATTTTTACACCTTGCTCCATTGAAATGCATAGTCTAGACCTCTATCTATCTTAATTATTGGTTGGATATAGCAAGGATGTTATTTTCAACCTTAGTGGATATATTGTATGTGCCTAGCCCAGTCTCTACTAGACTGTAGTCATCTTTGAAGGGTAATTCATCTTCTATCTCTAGATCTTCTAATATTTCTACCATTTTTGGTTCTTCCATCACTGAATTATTGTATAAATATTCTTCAATTTTTCCAATGTGGAAGGACATCGGCTTTTCCAAAGTTATTCTTATTCTTTTGCCTTTGTAAGGAACTATCATTGTGGAGTAATCAAGATACATGATTCCACCCATTTTGGCCGTGAACTCTCTTGAAAGGCAAATGCCAAAATATGGCTTGAGGTCTACTACCACAATTTCTTGGACAATTGTAATTTTTGGGGCCTTGTGTAACCTCATAAATACATATTTTATAACTCCCATAGTCTTTACAGGGGTTCCATCAAGTTGTAAAACACCTTGGCAAGATATTGTGTACTCCATCCCCATTTCATCACAAACTACTTTTGGCATAACAGTTGTTGAGGCACCTGAATCTATCATACAATTGTGGACTATCCATCCTTCCATTTTGAGAGATATGTAGAATAGTGGTGGTTTATTATTGAAGAACACAAGATTATATTGAGAGGGGGGGTGAATAGTATAATATCACTTTTTACTTTAATTTCCCAAACATTATTATCCAATATAATCAATGGAAATATCAATAGCAATAACAAAATCAATGCACAAATCATCACACACAATAGAGACACCAATTTAACATGGTTTACCCAATGTGGGCTACTCCATGAAGAAAATATTTCACTAATATTTTCTCAATAAATCTCTTAGGAATCCTTTCCCTATTACAATGTTTATGGACCTCTATCCAAAGGAGATACAATACCCTTAATCAAGTTAGTGGATATCTATCCATAGGAGACACCAATCTCCTAACTCTACTCTGGTTGGTTATCCTCTATAAGACCTCTGCCTCCACTACCCTTAGAAAATATAACTCTATCCATAAAAGACACTTGTTCTCCCTGATGTGTATGGAGACCTTTATCATCAAATTTGTCACCTCCAAATCTCTGTCTCAAATATATACTAAACACAGTCCTTAGGTCTAGCACAAATTTACTCTCAATATTTTTCTCTGTTCTATCATAAATCTATCCTCAAATATACACCAAACTCTGTCCTCAAATCTATACTAAACATAGTCCTTCGGTCTAGCACAAATATTTCCTCAATATCTATCCTCAAGCCTTAACACAAAGCTTGAATTAATCTCAAATCAACTCTTCTAGATCTGCCCCAAACCGACACGTGAACAAAAAATTGCAAACCCAAAAATTCCAAATTCTTTTCTTTCATTAATTCGGAAATACCTCTACAGTAACAGCCCGTAGGCTTTACAAACACCAGTGCTTGGCTTGGTTCACAGAAACTGGCACACCGCTCAGTTTTCTCTCTCACTCTATGCAATTTCCTACTCTGCCTACCCCTTGGAAGGAAACACGCAACACCCTAAGCCGGCTCTCTGCCCTCGGCTCTGCAACTCGACTGCGCGAGTCTGCTTCTATAGTTTTCCTACAACTGCTTTTGCATTTTTCCAACCCTTTACCCATTATAATGCTAGGGTTTTTATAGAGGTCCCGACCCTCTGAATCATTCACACAAAATGTGGATCACCATAACCGCTCCATGCTTCCACTCCTTGACTGGTCATTTTCGTCTTCCTGTGTTGCTTCGCTTGCTTCCACTGCACTTCGACACCATGTGTTGTTCCATGCTACCGCGTGTCCTTCTGCGATGGCCTCTGCAACCTCCACCTGACTTCTATCATCTTCTTCCTCCAGCTGCACTGTAACAGCCTCTGCACCCGCCGCTTGACTTCCATGAGCTGTCACTGTCGCTCTATCGCGGTCCCCTCAAAAATGTAGCATGTCACGATATCGTGACATTTTCTCTCTCTTGCTCTTCTTCTTCTCTTCCTATCATGATATCATGACACTTCTGCTCCTTGGCCTTCTCTCTCCTCTTTGGGTCATGAAAACCCAACATGTCGTGATATCGCGACATTTTTGCTCTCCTGCGCATCCTTTTCTCTTTCGATCACGATATCGCGACATGTCGCGATATTGTGACATTTTTCTTCCTTGAACCCTTTCTCTCCTTTGGGTCACAAAAATGTGACATGTCATGAAATCGTGACATTTTCCTCCGCTGGCTCCTTCTTTGCCTCCTGGTCACGAAAATGCGACATGTCGCGAAATCGCGACATCTTCCTCCCTTGGCTTCTTCTCCGCCTTCTGGTTGCAAAAATGTGACATGTCAAAAAATTGTGACATCTTCCTCCCTTGGCTTCTTCGCTTGCCCTCTGGTTGCGAAAATGCGACATGTCACAAAATCGTGACATCTTCCTCCCTTGGCTTCTCCTTCGCCTACTGGTCATGAAACTGCGACTTGTCACGAAATCGTGACATCTTCCTCCTTGGGCTCCTTCTTCGCCTCCTGGTCGCAAAAATGCGACATGTCGTGAAATCATGACATCTTTCTTATTGGGCTCCTTTGCCTTCTGGTCATGAAACTGTGACCTGTCATGAAATCACGACATCCTCTCCTCTATGCCATCTCTCTCTTCTGCGGGTTGCAAAACTATGACATGTCACAAAATCGTGACATCTTCCTCTTTCGCTCTTCATCTTGCCGTTGGGTCGTGAAATCATGACATCTTCGCTTTCGGCTTCCTCTTTCTTCCTCAAGTCGCAAAACCATGACATGTCATGAAATCATGACATCTTTGCCTTCCGTACTCTCCTTCGGCTCTTGGGTCACAAAACCGTGACATGTCACGAAATCATGACATCTTTGCTTGCAGCCTCCTCCTTCCTGTTTGGGTCATGAAATCATGACATCCTTGGCACCCTTGCTTCCTTCTCCATTTTGTGTCACGATATCATGACAACTTCTTCTTGCTGACTCCCTTGCTCCATTTGTGTCGCAATATCACGACACATTTTCTATCATGATATCGCGACAACTTCTCCCCTTAGGATTTTCTCTGCCACTTGTGTCGTGATATAGTGACACATTTTCTGTCACGATATCGCGATAGCTTCTGTCGTCAGGCTTCTCTCCACCACTTGCATCGTGATATCGTGACACATTTTTTGTCGTGATATCACGATAACTTCTCTCCTCAAGCTTCTCTTCGCCACTTGCGTCGCGATATCGTGATACATTTTCTATCGTGATATCATGACAACTTCTTCCTCCTTGCCTTCTTCATCTTCTTTTGTCACGATTTCATGACACGTCATGAAATCGTGATGTCTTCCCTCCTTGGCCGAATCTTCAGAAGTAGCCCTCTTACCATTGGACGCTTCTGCATCAGGTGCCCCTGGATGCTCCTGCATCACAAACCTTAACTCAAGGTTTAAATAACTCAATTAATCAACTCTGCTCATAAGCCTTCACAAATAATTATCTCAAATATGCCTTGTAAGCTTCCACAAAATATCACACCAAATATGTCCTCAAGTCCTCTCTAGAACTTATCCAATCTACTCAACAAGTCCTCATAAGAACTTATCCAAATATACTCTCAATATGTATTGTAAGCTTCCACAAAAGCTTACCCAAATCTATCCACAAGTCTTCTCAAATACTTACCTCAAATCTGCTCAACAAATCCACACTAGAACTTGTCCAATTTCATAGAAACATAAAGATAATTTTTAGAGACTCAATATGCTCTATACTCATCACAATGCTCAATCACTTTCAATCACTCTTTTATAAACATATAGAGAATTGTTAGAGACTCAATATGCTTCACATTCAACTCAATACTCTATAACTTTCAATAACTCTTTTAGAAACATAAGGAGAATTGTTAGAGACTCAATATGATTCACATTCAACTCAATATTCATTCACTTTCAATCACTCTTTTAGAAACATAAGGATAATTGTTAGAAACTCAATATGCTTCACATTCACCTCAATGCTCAATCACTTTCTCAAATCAATTCAGAATATAGAATATTTTATTTTATATAACTTGAACAATCACTTCACGCATCCACTTGACTAGGCTTAACCAAATTTACTCAACCAATCACTCAATAAAACAATCCTTGCTTACAAACCCTAGTCCAAGCATATGAACACTCACTCAAAATGTTTCCAACAATTTCTCATCAATCAATCTCACATTACAATGATACTCATGTTCTTTTCAAAACCTATTTCAAGTTCTTCACTTAACCAAATGGCATCAACAACAATGCTTATAAAACACGGTTTTAACAACAACTCTTTATTATAGAAAAACTTGAAGCATTAACTCAACACACTCAATAAGGAAATCAAATTAAATCCTTTTTTTTTTTTGGTAAGTAAGAGAATATTATAATTAACACCGGGTTTTAACTGGTTGACCCAAAACCATTTTACAAAATAGGGTCCACTGACCAACTGGACAAAGGCCAAGCCCTAAAAGTTTAAACTGACAACAAAAATGGCCAAGACCTACTCTTCCATTAGAATACAACCAAACTAAACTATGGAAGCCTAATATTATGGCCATAAAAAAAGAAAGACGCAAAAAAGAACTAACAAAGACAAAAACTAATCATGCAAGCACCATGCAGAGTAGCTTGTGCCCATATAAAAATAATAGAATATGGTAAAAAAAAACATCCCATAGAATGGACAGCCAAGAGGCCAAGTAGTCTTCCTTGTAGTCCTCATCTAACTTCTTATCATCGTTCTTGCCATCATCTTTAGATTTTGCCTTCGACTCCTTGTGCCCCTGGAACTGCTGGCTATAAAACAGAAGATTTCGAGAATCACACAAATCAACAGCTGCATTGATGAGGCCAGACAGACTCTTCAACTGGTTGATACTGTTGGAGGCTGATGAAATTGTCATCTTCTCCAAGACTATTATGGTGGGGTCTGGTGCCTCATTGTCAGGGATCTCCAACACTTTGTTATTTCTTGCTAGGGCCTTTTTGCGACATCGAATCCAAACACACCTTGGGAAATACTTGAGGCCAAAGCAAATGTTTCCCATGCATGAATTTGTAGATAAAAAAAAAAAAAAACCTATATCAGTGCCCCACCAGCTGCAAAAAACACTAGTCACATGAACAAAAAAAACAAATATGACAAAATCCATTATAAGGTTCAAAAAAATATTTTTAAAAATGCCCCCATTTTCTGTCATTGATCCACTTTGAGCCTTCCAATCTAAATTTTTTCATTATCTATCACCATTGAGACTGCATGAGGAAGATTTTTAGTCCACGTGATCAAATTTGCTGCTACAATGCCTTCATTTGCCAACCTTATCACCTGCCATGTTTGCTTCCGGAAGGTATGCAAAATTATGGCCTCGGAGTCGGTCATGAATTAGAGCCCTTGCTTCATGGATGTAGTCATCAAATCTCCAAGGAGCTCTCTTAGTGTTCTTTAGAAGATTTCTAATAATAAGAGAATCACCTTCCACCAAAAGTTTCCTGGATAATTCTCTGCCACCTTGAGGCTCCTCAAAACTGCCCTTGCTTCAGCCACATTGTTAGTTTGAGCTCCAAGATGTCAAGCAAAAGCTACAAGCACCTCACCCTTGTGGTCTCTAAGTAAGCCACCAGCCCCAGCTTCACCTGGGTTGCCCCTAGATGCCCCATAAAAATTTAACTTAATCCACCCTAGGGGGGGTGGGGTCCATGTGATCATGGTTCTAGGATAGACTTGAGGATGATTGAGGCCATCAGTGAGAGGTAAGTTTAATGACTGGCCTAATGAAGCTTCAAAAGGATTTGGAGGTCTAGATGCTGCAGGCACTAAACAAGCATTCTCATTAGCATATGCTAAAATTTTTGACAAGACAGAGGATGACTGAGAAACCTTATCCAAGAAGGCCCGACGATTCCTTTCCAACCATATCTGCCACAAGTAGTGATGAAGGCAGATCTTCCACATATACCTAAGACGCCTATTCAAAAAAGGGGAAGGCCACTAGACAAATAAGTCAAAAATGGACTGAGGATGGACCCAATAAATATGAAACACTTGTAACAGACCTAACAAGATTGAGACAGAAAAATTACAATACAGAAACAAATGATCAATAGACTCCCACTCAGACATACAAAGATAACACCTATTAACAACAATCACACCTCTTTTTATTAAGTTATCCATGGTGAGGATCTTATTTCGGATGGCCGACCATGCAAAAAACCCAACCTTCGGAACAATGCTTTTGGGCCAAACTTCCAAGTGAGGGAAAGTAGGTTCATCATTATCAATAAGCATCGGATAAGCGGTCTTGATGAGAAAATTCCCCATTGTCTGAAGCTTCCCAGATAGGCTGGTCCTCAAGAATGCCAGAAGGGAGTAAAGACTATTTTAATTCATTCTCCAGTATTATTGATGCCCCTGGTAGATCATTGTTCATTATTGGCTTCCATACCCTTCTATTGTTTGACAAAGTAATAAAATCTGCAACTTTGGTACCAAAAACTTCAATTGTCCAAGCTCTAAGGGTTGAAAGGATGGGGTCTGCAGAGAGGGGATAGTCCTTTAACCATTTGTGGTCCCAAAAATCAATGTTTCTTCCATTTCCCAGTTTCCAACATAGCCCTTTGCTTAGCAAGTTTTTAGTTTGAAGGATTGATTTCCAAAAAATTGATCCCCTGGGAGGAAAGGAATAACTTAAGAATTCAATTTCTTGCAAATACTTTCTTCTGATTATAGTAATCCATTCCCGCATTTGCATTTGTCAAAAGACGCCATGCTTGTTTGGCCAGGAGGGCCATGTTTAAATGTTGTATTCTCCTTAGCCCAATACCTCCAAACTCCCTTGGTTTGCAAACCCTATCCCAGGACATCAAGTGAAAGCGCTGCTTAGATTCAGAACCAGTCCATAGGAACCTCTTCTGGATCTGTTCAATTTTAGTGTAGACACTTGTAGGAGCTTTAAAAATAGAGATAAAGTAGATAGGGATGCTTTGAAAGGAAAACTTGGTGAGAACTGCCTTGCCAGCTTGAGATAATAAATTCCCTTTCCATCCAGCCAGCTTCCTCTGAATTCTTTCAATTACATTAGTCCACATGGAATCAGTAGCTCTGCTTGTAAATAAAGGAAGGCCTAGGTATGTGGATGGAAGAGTAGACACTGAGCATCCAAGAATCCTAGCAATCTTAATCTGCCTCTGAATGGGAGTGTTAAAGAAATAAATTTTACTCTTTGAAAAATTTACCTTTTGCCCCGCAGCATCCTCATATAGCTCTAGAATATGTTTTATGACCTTAGCCTCAAAAACTGATGCAAGAGTTAACAACAAAGTATCATCCACAAACTGTTCATGTGTAACTGCCTGTGTTTGTGATGATGCTTTAATTCCTGAAATAAGACCAATATTACAGGTAGCTTTGATTGTCCTCCCAAGGGCTTCAGCCACAATGATAAACAACATGGTAGAGATAGGGTCACCTTGCCTTAGGCCCCTTTTACTTTGAAAGTATCCAGCAGGAGCACCATTAACAAGGACTGAAAACCAAGGTTTCATAAAACATCCTTCCAAAAGCTTGATCCATTCATGATGAAAACCAAATTTCTGAAGAATAGCAGAGACAAAACTCCGAGTTTATGCGGTCATAAGCCTTGTTCATATCCAGACTTGAGAGCAAAAGCGGGTTTTTAGTCTCGGACTACCGAATGGAGGGCTTCATGAACCGTTATGACCCCATCAAGGATGGACCTTCCAGGGACTGAACTGCCTTGACAAACATCAATAAACATAGGAAGGATCTTCCTCATTCTATTTGCAATTGCCTTGGTCAAAATTTTATAAACAATGTTACAAAGGCTAATAGGTCTAAAATCCATCATAGATCTAGGAGTAGGAATCTTTGGGATTAAAGCAATAAAAGTGGAGTTAAAACTTCTCGAAATATGCTTTGTGGACTGAAATTCCTTGATAGTAGCACATACATCAAAACCTACAATATCCCAAAAAGCTTGAAAAAAATGAGGTGAAAACCCGTCTGGACCTGGAGCTTTATCAGGGTTCATTGAGAAGAGGGCCTCTTTGATTTCTTCATCCGTGAAAGGCTTAATTAACTCCCCATTCAAGTCATCAAAAATTAAATGAGGAATATGGTAAAGCATTGATTCTGAAGCTAAGGCAGAACTGAAATGTTCTTCTCCTAAAAAGATTCTGAAAATAGGAAACTTGCTTCATTTCTGATTTCATTAGGACTAGAAAGGAATGATCCATCATCTCTAACAAGTTCTTTAATTCTATTGTGGCTTCTGTTCCTTAAGGTAGATGCATGAAAAAATCTTGTATTGGCATCACCTTCTTTTAGCCAGGTAGCTCTAGACTTTTTCCGCCAAAAAGTCTCCTCGCAGGCTAGAACATTATGGTACTTAGCAAGGGATTTCTTTTCATCTGCCTGTAGGGAAGGGTCTGGAAATTCCTCTTCAAGTTTTTTCTCAATGGTTGATAACCTTTCAGAGATGGCTTTCTTGTTTTCAAAAATATTTCCAAAAATTTCCTTATTCCAGATCCTTAGATTTTCTTTCACCACTTTAAGTTTCTGTGCTAATCCGAATGAAGGCACGCTACGACAAGAATGTCGCCACCACTGAGAAATTCTGTCTCTGAGATCAGGGTGGTGCATCCACATAGATTCAAACCTAAAAGGCCTTTTGAATTTTGGAGCCTCTTCAATTTCAAGTAAAATTGGGTTGTGGTCAGACCCAATGCGAGGCAAGGACAACAGATTTGCATCCCCAAAAGATTGTATTACTTCCTGTGACAAAAAAAACCTATCAAGATTTTCCATTATAAGTTGATTTCCAGACCTCCTATTGCTCCAAGTAAATTTAGCATTTTTTAATTTGACATCTAATAAATTGTTGTTGTTGATGAAATCTTGAAAGTCCTCCATACTTCTTGCTAGAATTCCTACTCCCCATTTTTTATCAGAGGGGTAAAGAGGGGTATTAAAGTCCCCCGCCACTATCCATGGGATATCCTGAAAAGTTTCCTTGAAATGACTGAGTAAATTCCATAGATCAGCTCTCCCAGATATAGAATTAGGGGCGTACACATTTGTTAATATCCAAGAAAGGTCATTAACCTTATCCTTAAAAATAATGCTCATTACCCTTTCCCCCAATTGAATAACCTTGCATTCCACCTTCCCTGGATTCCAGATACAAAGAATACCACCTGAGGTTCCATTGGCTTTGCAAAAAATTGCTTCTCCATTTTTCCAGATATTGAGGGCAATTTTTCTAGACAAAACTTCATCGACTTTAGTTTCTTGCAAAATAAGAATAGTGGGATCAAAATCTCTTCTTAAATATTTGACTAACCACTGTTTAGGAAGGCCATTGAGCCCCCTTACATTCCAGGATATGATCTTCATTTGTAACTTTTAAAGTTTTTTTCCTCTTCCCCTGCCTTGGACTTGAGGGGGCTTAAGAATTTTGTTTTCTTCAAAGGGAAGATTTCCAGTTGGTGGAAACAGAGTAGTCTGAATTCCATTAGCTATCTCATATTGGACCTCTTCTTTCCATTGCTTGGGAATTTGACTTTCTTCCCTTCTTTTTCTCACCTCCACAGATCAATCATGGGGGATTTCATTGAGCTTCTAGTCCTGTTTCGGGCTAAATTTGGTTTGGGTGACCTGTTGGATAACAAGATCTGAAACCCCTTCTCTGGATTGGGACAAAGACAAAGGTGAAAAATGTCGCTTGGAAGGGCTGATTAACTCTGAAAGCACTTTTTCTCTTTCTCGGGCAGAAAAGGACTCATCATTAGGGCATTCTTTATGGCCAACAGGAGGAGGATTGGAAGGTCCAGATTTGGTTGGGGAGTCAAGGTAAGCAGGGAGACCAAGAATTATATCCTCAACATTAGACCCTTCATTCTGATTTTCCTTTGTAATTATTTGGTTTTCAGCCAAAATGTTAAATTTATTTAGATTCTCGAAAGGAGAGCATACCTTTTGTTGGTCAGTTTGTGATGTAGCAATTTTCTTGTCCTTACCATTGTCCATGTGAAGCTCAGCCTCATTCTCCATTTGCCCCAAACCAGAGGCCTTTGCCTTTTCAACATTTGGATCTTTAACCCTGTACATTCCTGTGTATTTGCCATTATTTCTGAAATACTGCCGCTTGGAATCATTATTCCTAGGAAGGGTTTGCTGGCTTCTCAAAAAGAGCATTGTCCTTTGAGATGGCCTTGAATATTACAGTTAGAGCAAAATGCCGGTCTATTTTCATATTCGATGACCTGTAATCTTGTTATATTTCCATATTCTAACTCCACATGAGTAGGAAGCTCAGATTCTAGGTTTGCATTTACACAAATCCTAGCATGCGTCATTCTGGTGCGTGCAAGGGTTGGATTATCAATGGCCACAAATTCCCCTATGGTCTTGGCAATACCCTGAAGAAAATACTCATGCCACCAATGAAACGGGAGATTTGGGAGACGGACCCAAATGGGGGCAAAGTTTATGCTCTGCGTTTCTGGGTCAAAATCCTCAGCCCATCTCCTCACTCCAAATTTATTTTCCAAAAAACCAATAAATCACTCAACTATGGAAGAATGTGCCCATACCTTTTTCTTGGTGATGAAGGAACCTTAAATATGTGCCACAACCACAAACACTTCTTTTCCAATCTCAAAGAAGTTAGAAGATAACAAACTCTCTCAAAGATACAATGTAAATATCAAAACACACATACACCTTATCACTCCATCTTAAAGAAAGCATCCATCAATATATACAAAAATAATTGACCAAATAAACCTTATAATCTCCCAATTAAATTAATATTTAATACCAAAAATAATGTCAATACAATATCCTTTTAAAAATATCTCAATGGCAAGAAGTCCTCTCAAAATTTAACCAACACTTTAATATTCAAACCAATATATCATAAACACTTTATTTAAAAATAAATCTAACTCCTTATTCCTCCAATTAACCAGAATAATGATTTAATTAAAATATTTTTCATCTACCCTTTTAACTCCCTAGGACCTCATGTCAAAACCTTAGACATCATAATATATATATCAAAAAATTTATTACCTTTGCCTTGGTGAGACTCAAAATCATGATGCCACCTCCTCATGAAACCTAGCCACAACCTCAGCTACCACAAGTGTTAGGTGCTCGTTTGAAAACCAAAGAGCACCACGTGCTCTATATCCTCTTCGTTGACACCCAATCAAAAATAAAAACATGCATCCTTCCTTGACACTTCAACCTTAACACTTGCAAATTGCTCTTTCTGTGAATCGAATGTGGACCACTCTACACCCAAGTGCCTTAACTCATGACCATTTCCACTAGGCTACACTACCTAGTTGGTTATTGAATTTTAGTCCTTGACAACTTTATCTCTTTTTTGCTGGTGCTTAATACAAGAAACTTGTTTTCTTATTTGCATGAATTCTCACAACACAACACTTGCCTCTTTTTCTTTGTTTGAATTAAGGATGATTAAAATGCCACTAAGGCATATAGTTTATATACCAATTAACTCATTTAAACTCAAACTTTAGTGCCTTATATTTTGAATAATTAATTTATAAATTATTTAAATTCTTTAGAATTTAAATATTATAAATTAAATTTTAAACCCTTTTGGATTTACTAAAGCCTTATTTTATTTTCCCACTTTGTATAAATAATATTTATTTATAAAATTTAAATTCAATTTGAATTTAAATATTTTATAAAATATCCAAACCCCATAGGGGGGGGGGGGGGGGGGGGGGCACCCCCCCCAAAATAAAATAAATATTAAAACTCCCTTGTTTTTTATGAAAATCCTTTTATTTTTTCTCATCCATGGTTTTAATAAAAACCCTCCTACTTATGCTTCCACATAATATTAAAATATTATGAAGCTCTTTTGCCATTAACCTTTGCATTGTTCCTTTACATCAATGACAACTTCGTTCCTTGACATCAATGATAACTTTGACTCAAAATTTCCAACAATATCCCCCTTTGTCATTGATGGCAACCCAAATTCTATTTACCAAAATCTTAACCTTTTCTTTGTGCTGCTCCCCCTGGGACATTGCTCCCCTAACTCAATGCTCTTTTCAAATATCTCCTCTTTACTCAAATACCAAATATATCTCCCTTACTCAAATCTCTCCCCTTTTGACATCAATGGAAAAGGGTCACCTTTGGGGCTCGAGGCTAAGAATGAGTCTCTTAGCTTAGCCCCTCCCCCACCTCCTCTTGAGGTGGTTAATTTTGGGGTGGGAGTATTTATACTCCCATAAAGCACTGGTCTTTACCTTTATCCTCTTTTCTTCTTATCTGATCCTTCTTATTCCTCTAACTGTTCCTTTCCATGTCCATTTTCTTGTTCATGTTCCTGTTCTTATTCTTGTTCATGTTCATATCCATTTTCCTATTCTTGTTCATGTCCATATCCCTTTTCTTATTCTTGTTCCTGTTCATTCTTGATTCTATAATGTTTGCTCTACACCACTTAGATGTGTGACCATCATTATTGCACTTATAACACTTAATATTATTATTTTTTGGAGGTGCAAATGTCTTAGGATTTCTCCTAGTGAATACATATCCTCTTCTATCATGAACCCTACAATTTATTTCCTTATGACCAAATTGATTACATGAGTAGCAATACCCTTGGAAAAGTTGTTTGTTCCCATATACCTATCTTTCATGTGTCCTACACTGTGAAGCTATGTGCCCAAACCTTGTAACATGAGAAGCATCGTCCATTGAAGAAACCTTGCCTAGACCCCATTGGTATCTTAGTCTCTTCTACCTTGTCATGTTTCCTATTCCATTTGTTCCTTACTTGTGTATTGTTCCTTTCCTTGTTGAACTTTGCTACATACCAAACATAGCCACGTCGGCTATGTTTTCCAAGTGATTTTATTTGGTATATAACTTGGTTGAAATTATTTTTATGAATCATCTATTATCATCTCGGTTTTATTCCTTTCACTTGTGTTATTCACACTTGGCCTTTAAGGTAGGTACGTGCTCTCCCTGAGTGGTGAAATACTTTTGTTTATTCAATTGTAGCTTTGATTAGTTTATTTATTATTTCTACGATGTATTTTATTGGTTTTCTGAGATACTGCATTTAGAAATTGAGTAATATTGCAAAGGGGATTTGCTCTTCTCCAAGTGGTATCAGGTTGTTTTGGTAATTTTGTTGCATAAGGAGCTCTATCACCAGTTGCAAGCCATCACTCACCAAGTTGAAAATAAATGTGATACATCTCGACGGTTTTAGGATTTTGAACCTATGCTTTCAAATCTAGGATAGGAGGTTTGTGAGTACTACACGCAGCCATCTGAGAGCATATTCAAAGTTTAGACCAAATATTAAAGGTTTCGAGCACCATTACACAAGTGTCATCTAGCTGGTTCGTAAAAATAAACGCCATCTATTTAAATTAAAAAACTCGAGGAAATTAAATGGCATTCGAATGTCATGCATGTGTAAAAAATTCTAGGCGCATAGTTTATTTTTTCTCACTTATAATCGGATTGGCATCGTGAAATCCAAAGGATAGCAACGTTACTAGATCGGTTCAAAAATGTGTTTCATATGCTAAAAAATATTGAGTGAATGCACGTACTTTGTCGACCAATCACGGACAGGTATTTACAAATATTAGCACTTTTATAAGGTTTTTCTAAAGTTAAAAAATTTCCTTCTTGGGGGCAATTAAAACTTTTATCCCACATTCGAAAAGGATTTTCTATGTCGTGCTTTTTAATCCATAAAGTGCGTGTATTGAATTGTGGCTTTGGGCCACGAGTCCCCTACCATACATAGCCAACTAATTCCATGTGTCCTTCCTATTTGCCCTCATGCTTGGTTCACTTCTGCTTTCATGTGTCCTTCCTTCCCCCCTTTGTGCCTTCTCTTTGTCTCTTATGGTCTGCTTATTGAGAGTTCAGGGTTCTAGCTATGTCGTATTGAGTCCATTAGTATCTTGCCTATGGGTATTCATAATTGTAGTCTTCATGTTGTCATCACATCGGTCCTCACATCTATGTCGCATCAGTATTCATGTCTGGGTTGTGTTGGTTCAGGTGGCTTCTTGTTGTTTCTAGCATGTGTCCCTTATAGCCTCGGTCATGTCTTATGTCCCATTACCACATAAGTTGTGATGTCTCTTGGGTCCACTACCACCTAAATTGTGTCGTTCCACTCTCGTGTGTCAATAATATCTTGCCTAAAGGTGTCGGGTCCACAGTATCTCAATTAGAGCATGTTGTGTAGAGTGTTGGTCCTAGTTGTTGCATGTAAAGTTTGTTAAAGCCTATTGTGTCAAGGCTATCAAAATCAACTCTGTTGTCCAAAAGTGGTGTCAATTCTAATCTGAAAGAAGCCACAAAATCATAAGAAATTGCAAGGGGATCTCCAACATCAAATCCGCATCGCAGTTGGAGCGATAGTTGAAGCAGAGTACAAATAAATTTTGCCAAAATTAATAAAAAATTTTGCATAAAATTGAAGCTCAAAGGATTATAAATAGGATATTCTGAATAGTGCATGAACAAAAAGTGGTCCAAAGGATCTAACAGTTGACTATCAAGCTCGGAGACTCCCAAAAAATAAAAGTTTAGATGCAAGAAGACCTCATCAAAGCCAAGGTACAAAAAATTCTCCTTCTCCTTTCAAAATTGGTAGTTATAATCCGGGTCATCTGTTGATCAACACAATGGCATCCAATACCTCTCCAAAATCCTCACAAGAGAACCTCATTCAAGTATAAAATGGTCATCCCAAGGTCACTGATGAAGTGTTAAGCGAATTAATAGAAAGCATTAGGCTTATGACTACCAGCTTCAACCAAGCATTCAACAAACAACCCCAACCAAATCCTCCTAGTCCCAACCACTAGAGTACTGACATTCATTATGATGACTATACACACCATAGAGGTCATAATAGTCAGTCCCAAAATTGCAAAAGTCATAGAAATAATGAGGATAGGGGTAACGAAGAAGTTTTTGAGCAAAAAAGGGGTTCTAATAGACCTTACCAAAATAACAACCAACGATAGTGGAATAATGAGAAACATGATAGGAACAATGTTCACTACCAACCAAGAGGTCATACTGGAGTCAATTATCCATGCATTGACATGCCTACCTTTGAAGGTTAGGATCCACGTAGGTGGATAGCCAAAATGGAAGGCATCTTAGAGTTCTACAAATTTAGGCAGGAAGAAAAAGTCCCTTTTACAAAAACCAAATTAGGCACTGAAGCTTATCAATGTTTTACATGGTACAAACATGAGAACAACCATCGGACTTTATTTTTTGGATAATTTCAAGGAAGCTTTTCTTCACATATTTGACAAAGGTCCCACAGGTTCATACACAGTATAGTTCGTTGTCACTTAAGTAGACAGGATCAGTGGGGAACTATATCTCAAAATTCACTAGTATGCTTCACTATGCACAAGACCTACAATCAGATGTGGTGGTAGCAGATTTTAGAAATGGATTGAAAGCAAATATTAAAGTCAAAGTGGACCTACAAAATCCATCCCGGTTAGATGAATGTATAAGGATTGCCAATTTGGCAGAGATGAAGGTGCAACTGGAAACATCCACACGATGTGATTCATATGGTCAACCTCAATATCACAACTCTTTTCATAGAAATGATCAACCATCAGGATATTTTTGCTACAAATGTCACACTCACCATCCAAAATATCAGGCATGTGTACCAAGATAGAACTTTCAAATTGAATATGCTGACAAGGAAGATGATGAAATAGAGGAGAACAACTCACCTGATGATGACCAAAGTGAACACAAGGTGGTTGTCGATGGAGAAGATACCATGACTATTTTAGTACATGCTCTTATGGGGTTATCCTCTCACCATACAATCAAGGTAGCAGGATTAATTCGACAAATAAAGGTAATAGTATTAATTGATTCAAGAAGTACTCACAACTTTATTGATGCAAAACTTGCCAGGACATTAAATTTTCCCATCTATTCTTCCAGTCAAGATAGATTTCAAGTTAGAACTACAGGCAGGGAAACTTGTCAATGCCTAGGTAAGACATCTTCAATTTCATTACAAATGGGAAGTTATACCTGGCAGGGTCCTCTTTTTGTCATGGAATTAGGGAATTCAAAAGTTATTTTGGGTGTTGCATGGATGGAACAAATGGAAACCACGATCGGTTTTAATTATAAACAATGCTTTGTTGAATGGAAATAAAATGGGAATACCATTCACCTCCAAGGAATGCCAACACCTCCATCAAAAATAGTAAGCTCACATAGCATGGAAAAGATGTCAAGAAAAGGTGGCTATGGATTCATAGGCCAAATTAACTGCATGGAAAAAGTAGTACAAGAGGTGCCAAAAATCCAAGTAGAAGATCTACAAAACATTGTGGCAAAAAATGAGGAGGTTTTTCATGAACCAAAAGGACTACCACCCAAATGATCCCATGACCATGCCAGACAATGTCTCATGAAGGTGATCGACCAAAAAGTGAAATCTCAGTCAGAATTACCAATACTAGATACAAAAGGGTGTATATATCTCTAGCCAGAAGCGATTTTACAAACAAGAACATGCACACTGAGATCTCGTCACATCCAAGAATTTCTCATCAAATGGTAGGGCTTACCCAAAGAAGATGCTACATGGAAACCTAAAATTATTTTCTAGATATTTCTAGCTTTTAGGATAAAGCTTTCTGAGGAGGGGAGTCATGCTACATACCAAACATAGCCACGTAGGCTATGTTTTCCAAGTGATTTTATTTGGTATATAACTTGGTTGAAATTATTTTTATGAATCATCTATTATCATCTCAGTTTTATTCCTTTCACTTGCGGTATTTTCACTTGGTCTTTAAGGCAGGGACGTGCCCTCCTTGAGTGGCAAAATACTTTCATTTATTCAATTGTAGCTTTGATTAGTTTATTTCTTATTTCTACGATGTATGTTATTAGTTTTCTAAGATACGGTATTTAGAACTTGAGTAATATTACAGAGGGGATTCATTTTTATCCAAAGTTTCTATTATCCAACATATCCTTAGAAGTCTCACTCTCTCTTTTACTTACTTCTTTTGATGCTTCTTCTTTTCTAGTGTTTGAGCTTGAATCTCTTTTTTCTACTTCCTATTTTCTTTGTTCTTCTTTAGAACTAAGTCCTATTTTGGTGACTGATAACCTTTGTGCATTAATAATCCTGTCCAAAGTCTTTGAATTTTCCTCAAACTTGTGTAGCTTGTCCTTAGAACCTTTTACTTCCATCCTTAGTGAAACTATATCATGCTCTAATATTTCACACTCTAGATATTTTGTCTTTAATTTTTTGGCCATACCTTCTTCAATTTTCTTGCCTCTTCAACCTTGATTTTGAAGTTGGTGAGTTCTTGTAGAAAATTTGCTTTTGATTTCTCATATTCTTGAGCTTGAACCCTTAATACTGATTTCTCCCTTTTTAATTCTTCAAGAGTAACCATAAGTCTTTCACATTCTATCTCTTTTACCTTTGACTATTCAACCATACCTTTTTCAACTCTTCTTGCATTTTCAACCTTATCTCTCAAGTTAGAGAGATCTTGTAGAAGCTTTGTATTACATTTCTCATCTTCTTGTATTTGAACCTTCAATTAAAAATTATCTTTTCAATTCAAAAAGTTCCTTAAGAGTGGCTTCCTCTTTTTCTTTTTTTGAATCTTCCTCTTCTTTCTTTATTTCTTTGATCTTATATAGGAGCATCTTATTTTTTTTCTATTATTGAAAGTAGAGTTTATTCTTCATACTTGTTTTGACTATCCCTGTTATCATTTAGATCCATTTAATCTTCACTACTACTCAACCCATGAAAATATCTTGCATCATGACCGAGTTGACCACAAACAAAATATTCTTCACCTTCTTGTGGATAATAAGTTGCATGGTAACATGTATTCCTACATCTATTATAAAACTTTATCAATATGATTTTTTCTCCATTGCTTGATTCATCTCTTGAATCTATTTCCATTTTTCCTCCCAAAAAAACAAATATCAAATTCATATTCCTTTTCTTTCATGACCATGTGTGTTCTTTTCTTCTTGTGTCTCATGGTTCTACCTTTGTCTTTATTTTTCATTTGTGTTCTTGTAAGATCTTCCTTCAAGCTTTTAAACCTTTTTTGAAAGAACCAACTCTGATACTAATTGAATAACACAAGCTTATATTGAGAGAGGGGTTGAACATTATAAGACCACTTTTTACTTTTCTTTCTAAAATAGTATTATCTAATATAATCAATGGTAATATCAATAGCAATAACCAAATAAATGCATAAATCATCACACATAATAGAGACACCAATTTAATGTGGTTCACCCAATGTGGGCTACTCCACGAAGAAAATATTTCACTAATATTTTCTCAATAAATCTCTTGGGAATCCTTTCCCTATTACAATGTTTATGGACCTCTGTCCAAAGGAGACACCAATCCCTTTAATCAAGTTAGTGGATCTCTATCCACAGGAGACACCAATATCCTAACTCTACTTTGGTTGGTGATCCTCTAGAAGACCTCTACCTCCATTGCCCTTAGTAAATGGAACTCTATCCATAGAAGACACTTGTCCTCCCTGCTTTGGCTGGAGACCTCTTTCTTCAACTCTATCACCTCCAAAGCTCTAATTCAAATCTATACTAAACACAGTACTTCGGTCTAGCACAAATATTCTCTCAATATTTGTCTCTGGTCTGGCACAAATATATCCTCAAATTTGCACCAAAATCTATCCTCAGATCTATACTAAACACAGGCCTTCTATATAGCACAATTTTATCTTCAATCTCTATCCTCAAATCTATCCTTAAGCCTTAACACAAAGCTTGACTCAATATCAAATCAAATCTGCTAGATCTGCCCCAAAATTTAACTCAAGGTTTGAACAAATCAATCATCAACTCTGCTCACAAGCCTTCACAAAGACTTATCTCAAATATGCCTTGTAAGATTACACAAAATATGACACCAAATCTGTTCTCAATTCCTCTCTAGAACTTTTCAAATATACTTAGTAATTCCTCATAAGAACTTATCCAACTATTATCTCAATCTGTATTGTAAGCTTCCACAAAAGCTTACCCAAATCTATCCACAAGTCTTCTCAAAGACTTACCTCAAATCTGCTCAACAAATCCACACTAGAAATTGTCCAATTTCATAGAAACATAAAGAGAATTTTTAGAGACTCAATATGCTCTATACTCATCACAATCCTCAATCACTTTCAATCACTATTTTAGAAACATATAGAGAATTGTTAGAGACTCAATATGCTTCACATTCAACTCAATACTCTATAAATTTCAATCACTCTTTTAGAAACATAAGGAGAATTGTTAGAGATTCAATATGATTCAAATTCAACTCAATATTCATTCACTTTCAATCACTCTTTTAGAAACATAAGGAGAATTGTTAGAGACTCAATATGCTTCACATTCACCTCAATGCTCAATCACTTTCTCAAATCAATTCAAAATATAGAATATTTTATTTTATAGAACTTGAACAATCACTTCACGCATCCACTTGACTAGGCTTAACCAACTCTACTCAACCAATCACTCAATAAAACAATCCTTGCTTACAAACCCTAGTCCAAGCATATGAACACTCACTCAAAATGTTTCCAACAATTGCTCATAAATTAATATCACATAATAATGATACTCATGTTCTTTTCAAACCCTATTTTAAGTTCTTAACTTAACCAATGGCCTCAACAACAATGCTTATAAAACAAGGTTTTAACAACTCTTTATTCTAGAAAACCTTGAAGCATTAACTCAACACACTCAATAAGGAAATCAAATTAAATCCTTTTCACTCCAAACTTATTTTCCAAAAAACTAATCAACCACTCAACTATGGATTAATGTGCCCATACCTTTTTCTTGATGATGAAGGAACCTCAAATATATTTCACAACCACAAACACTTCTTTGCCAAGATCAAAGAAGTTAGAATATGATAAACTCTCTCAAAGATACAATGTAAATATCAAAACACACATACACCTTATCACTCCATCTTAAAGAAAGCATCCATCAACATATACAAAAATAATTGACCAAATACACCTTATAATCTCCCAATTAAAGTAATATTCAATAACAAAAATAATTTCAATAAAACATCCTTTTCAAAATATCTCAATGGCAAGAATTCCTCTCATAATTTAACCAACACTTTAATCTTAAAACCAATATATCATAAACACTTTATTTAAAAATAAAGCTAACTCCGTATTCCTCCAACTAACCAGATTAATGATTTAATTAAAATATTTTTCATCTACCCTTTTAACTCCCTAGGACCTCATGTCAAAACCTTAGGCATCACAAAATATATCAAAATTTGTATTACCTTTGCCTTGGTGAGACTCGAAATCACGATGTTGCCTCCTTGTGCATCCTATCCATAGCCTCAACTGCCATAAGAGCTAGGTGCTCATTTGAAAACCAAAGAGCACCACATGCTCTATATCCTCTTCGTTGGTACCCAATCAAAAATAAAAACACGCATCCTTCCTCAACGCTTCAACCTTAACACTGCCAAAATGCTCTTGCCACAAATCGAACGCGGACCACTCTACACCCAAGCACCTTAACTTGTGACCATTTGCCACTAGGCCACGTTGCCTAGTTGGTTATTGAATTTTGGTCCTCAAAAACTTTGTCCCTTTTTTAATGGCACTTAAGACAAGAAACTTGTCTTCTTCTTCGCATGAATTCTCACAACACAACACTTGCCTCTTTTTATTTGTTCAAACGAAGGATGATTAAAATGCCACTAAGGCATATAGTTTATATACCAATTACCTCCTTTAAACTCAAACGTCAGTGCCTTCGATTTTGAATAATTAATTTATAAATTATTTAAATTATTTAAATTATTTAGAATTTAAATATTATAAATTAACTTTTAAACCCTTTTGGCTTTATTAAAGCCTTATTTTATTTTTCCACTTTGTATAAATAATATCAATTTATAAAATTAAAATTCAATTTGAATTTAAATATTTTATAAAATAATATTAACACTCCCTTGTTTTTTATGAAAAACCTTTTATTTTTGGTCATCCATAGTTTTAATAAAAACCCTCCTACTTATGCTTTCACATAATATTAAAAATATTATGAAGCTATTTTGCCATTAAAATTTCCATTGTTCCTTTACATTAATGACAACTTCATTCCTTGACATCAATGACAACTTTGACTCAAAATGTCCAACACTTTTCTCTATCCTATGCTATATTGAAAACCGTGGCAGTTTATTTTCCTTGAGACCTTTTATGCAGGGAAGCTTTCAACAAGTCAATTTGGTCGGGGAGGAAAAGAGTGTCATACAGGCTTGCTCTAGCTAGAACTCTTTTTAATTCATCAATGATGTTATATTCCATCTAAACTGGTGGAGGTCTCTCATACCTTTTTTTTGGATCTCCATAGTTCTTTTTGTACTGTTGTGTTGCTTCGATTATTTGGTGCTTCATAATTGAAGGAAAACTTAGCTTTTCTTGGGCCTCTTTTCTCGCACTTTATTTTTCTCTATTCCTTTCTTTCTCACCTCCTCTTGGAAAGCTTACCTCCCTCTCCTATATTTTTGGGATTGTGTTACTTTTATCTAGTGCTTGTAGAATGGGAAATCAGTCCTCACTTTGTAGTGGTGTTTCTCTCCTCTTTTGTGAGGGAACCTGGAAACTACCCATATTCTGTGGGTCCACTTGCATGGGCTTCTTTCTAAACCTTGTCATTACCAAAACTTGCTCCTCCTCGAAAGAACCTTGTTTAGTCATAACTTGATTGTACTACCGCAACATGTTGACTTTTACCTTATGGTTTCTTTTTGCTTATTCCAAGGCTTGCTACACATGGTGTTGGTACATGGTACAATATTATAAATCATGTGGATAATTGAATACTAGGCACTATACAATGAAAATACTAGTCTCAAAAATGTGATTATGATCATCTTGATTTGCATTGACTTTGATTCCCATACTATTACTGGGACTAGGTTTTTGATCTCTGCTTATATAAGGGAATATTCTTGGTTGAAATATTTTTGTCTCTCTCTTCTCCATAGCATTCATTTTATTACTGAGCATCTTGAGCATACTTTGAATGTCAAGAAGCACAGTGGACTCTTGGGGAGCTTGAGGAGGGAGTGGTAGAAAGGAGTTTGCAGGCATTGGTATTTTTGGTGGTAGAATGGGAGTCATCTAAGGGAGGGGTGATGAAAAAGGAGGGGGATCCATGTATAAATATGCAAAATACTAAATTAAGGCACGAGATTTCTCAGAACCATAAGGCATGATAGCTTTTGGAGGTAACCTTCCTACATTGATTAGGATATTCTCAGCTTGCACAACTACATTGTAGACCTAAGGGAAGGTGTTAACTCTGGACTATTGTGTTTGTAACTTGATATTTGATCCCAAATATCTTATATAGTACATAAAAGTGAGAGGGGAGGTGGGTCTAGATTTTGGTGGAATTATTTTCCAAGTTCTACTAAATCTCAAGTTAAAATCTGAGACATATTCTTGTTGATGTTTTTGCATAGATATAAATTGGTTGAGTGAAAAGGGATCAACTGAATCATTGAAATATTCTACAAAGGGTTCTACTAATGCAGCCCATGAAGTAATGGTGTTATCTTCTAAAGTTCTAAACCAATACAAAATTTTCCCTCTAAAGAACAGGGCCAAGATTCTAACAATGACATCCTTATTTTTATATTATGAATAGCTACTAAATTCAATATATCTTGGTAGTTCTCATAGGTGGTTTTACCTGACCCATCATATGTAGGTATAGATTTTGATACATCCTACAAAATATCATGCATATGGGCAAGTCTTAGGGGACTAGTTGTATTCCAACTAGGGTATTTTTGCAGGGGTTGATTTGGAGCCACATTTTGAGCCATGTTTATTGGTGGTATTCTAGTTGGAGGTGGTTGTAAAGGTGCTACAAGGGTTAGTTTAGGAGGAGTTTGGTATGAATGGAATTCTTGGTTTAAATCTCTTATGATGATGAATCCTTTTAGAGGGAGCTTGTAATAAATAAATGAACCTAGATTGTTCTTTGCAACTAACCTAGTATTCATGAAAAAATACAAGTTGTTGGAATGGCTTTCTAGATATTTGCATTCAAGGGAGTCACCAAGTGAATTTATAGATCACCACTTAATGAGGTCAAGACAACTCACTAAATATTGATTCCTTTAGGAGGGGTAAAGAAAACAAACTTTTATGGGTTATGTATGCTTCTTGTAAACATGTCCCACCGAGCATGCCAAAATTATTGGGGTCTGAATTGACATCAAGGGAACCTTGAACTATAACTATGAATCTATGAATTTTGGTAGGTGCATACCCACTAATCATAGCTCAAACCCTAACATTGGATGGATCAGAGATATACTTCAATCCAACCTCTAGAGTAGGTTGGTTCCTTGTCAACTATTTCATATGTTGACTCAATTAAGATCAATTAAAGAGTGTAAGTTTAGGGATAGAAATAGGGTAAGGGTTAGAAAACAATTGAGAAATTAGGTGGCCAGATAGAGCTAACAACATTGAAAAATTTAAGAACACAAACTTATACTGAGAGGGGGGTGAACAATATAAGACCACTTTTTACTTTTCTTTTCAATTCAATATTATGGAGTGTATAGATAGCGGTATCAATAGAAGTAATAAAAGCAATGCACAAAACATCATACACAATAGAGACACAAATTTTAACATGGTTCACCCAATTTGGATGACCTCCATAGAGAAAATATTTCTTCTAAATATTTCTCAAATAATATTTTGGGAATCCTTCCCAATCATAATTTTTATGGACCTCTGTCTAAAGGAGATGTTGATCCCCTAAATTTGGTTTGTGGATATCTATCCACAGGATAACTCCTTCTCCTATGATTTGGCTGGTGATCCTCTAGAAGACTACCTCCACTACACTGATTATGGATCTCTCTCCACTTGAAGACTCTTGTCCTCACTCAGAAGACTTGTCCTCAATGTCTTGGTTGATGGATCTCTATCCACTGGAGACTCTATCCTTTCTACTCTATCACCTCCAAAGCTCTTCTCAATAGGTTCACTCATAACCTTCTCAAATATGCTCAACAGGTCCACTCAGAACCTATCCTAATCTTCTCAATAGGTCCAAATAGAACCTATCAAAATATGCTCAATAGGTCCATTCATAACCCTATCAAATCTGCTCAATAGGTCCACTTAGAACCTGCTCAAATCTGCTCAACAGGTCCACTAAGAACCTGCTCAAATCTACTCAACAAGTCCACTCAGAACCTGCTCAAATATGCTCAACAGGTCCACTCAAAATATTCTAAAATCTGCTCAAGATATCCACTCAGAACCTACTCAAATTTTCTCAACAATCTCACTCAAAACTTGTCCAAATATGCTCAACAAGATCACTCAGAACTTGTCCAAATATTCTCAACAAGCTCACTCAGAACTTGTCCAAATCTTCTCAACAAGTCCTCTCTAGGACTTGCTCAAATCTGCATTGCAAGCTTCCATAAAAGCTCACACAAAATCAATCATCAAGCCTTCTCAAAGACTTGCCTCAAATCAGCTTAACAAGTCCACACAAAACTTGTCCAATCACATAGAATCATAAAGAGAATTTTTAGAGACTCAATATATCCTATACTCAATGCTCAATCACTTTCTCAACTCAATATCATAGAATAATAAAGAGAATTGTTAGAGACTCAATATGTTCTATTCTCAAAGCTCAATCTCAACTCAAATCAATCTCATAGAAGCATAAAGAGAATTGTTAGAGACTCAATATGTTCTATTCTCAAAGCTCAATCTCAACTCAAATCAATCTCATATAAGCATAAAGATAATTGTTAGAGACTCAATATGTTCTATACTCAAAGCTCAATCTCAACTCAAATCAATCTCATAGAAGCATAAAGAGAATTGTTAGAGACTCAATATGTTCTATACTCAATGCTCAATCTCAACTCAATCAGAATATAGAATAGTTTATTTCATGGAACTTGAACAACCACTTCATGCATCCACTTGACTAGGCTTAATCAACTCTACTCAACCAATCACCTCAAGGAACAACCCTTTCTCACAAACCCTAGTCCAAGCATATATCAACCAACTCAAAATATTTCCAACAATGCTCAACAACAAATCTCACATAACAATGATACTCATATTATTTTCTAACTCAAGTTCAAGTTCTTTGCATCACCCATTGGATTCAACAACAATGCTAATAAGACAAGGTTTTAATCACAACTCTCAATTCATAAAACCTTGAAGCATAAACTCAAAGTACTTCACTCAACCAATGGTCTAAACAACAATGCTTATCAAAAAATGTTTAATCACAACTCACAATCTAGAAAACCTTGAAGCATTAACTCAACCACTTTCGAAAAGGAAACCCTAATCAAATCCTTTTCACTCCAAACTTAATTTTCAATCAAGCCAACCATCTAACTCAACAAAGAAGAATTTTACCCATACCTTTTCTTGAAGAGTAGTTGTCCTTACAAATTTGCCACACTCACAATTACTTCTTTGACAAACTCAATAAGGGTTAGAGGATAATTTTTATATCACAAAAATAATATCACAATTACACCTTATCACTCCAACTTTAAACAATAAGCAATATCCTCACAATAATAAAAAACCCTTTATTCAAATACACCCACAAAGTCTTAACCTTCCAATATTCCACAATAGCAAAATTTAAGACTTGAAAATAAAAATAGAATTCTCCTTATACCTCCTAACAATATTTCTCAACTACCAACCTTTATCACAATGCAAAGACTTTAATCACCAAATACCTTATACCTCCAACTTAGGCATTAATAAAATAAAACACAAAATGTACCTTTGCCTTTGGAGAGTTTTGAACTCTCAACTCAGCCCACACAAATGTCTTTGCCCACGGCGTAAACCACCACACGAGCTACATGCTCGTTGGAAATGAAGAAGCACCACGTGCTTCAAAACCCTTGTCCTTTCTTGCCTTGCAAAATGGATGTGCCTAAAGTTTTGGTGCCTTCAACACGTCCACGAAACACTTCCACCGAGGTTCGAACACCAACCACCATGCACACAAAAAATGTAAGCCCTCTTGCCACTAGGCCAAAGCACCTTGGTGGCTTCCAACTAATCACTTTAATGCCTTTTGTTTGTTTCCCTTTCACCGTCAAATCAAACATGATTTCCACAACTTTATCTCACGAGCTTTGCATTAATTCGTATATCATGCATTTATCAAATCGAGCAAGAATAATTTCAAAACCAAGTTTGGCAAGGTATTAATATGCATTACAATTAAATCAAACAACTTCAACACTTCCTTTTGGCTTATGACGTCAATGCTTCCCCTTCGGATTTTATGACGTCGGTGCTTCCCTTTGGAAATAAACTTTGCCTTGTTTAAAACTCTAAATCCAACCTTTGGATTTATTAAAATAATATTTGGTCTTAAACCTTTAAACCCAACCTTTGGGTTTAGATATTTTCAAACTTTATAAACCCACTTTGGCAATATAAAATATTGTAATAAAAATTACAATTATTTTATTTGGGTTTTCACTATGGCACTTCTAACCATTATAATATTTATTTATAAAATTTAAATTCATCCTGAATTTAAATAATTTATAAAATAAATATTACCACTCCTTTCTAACTCCTGTATTTTGCATTGTTTCACTTGAACTTCTGCCTTCTTGTTGAATATCAAATGACCGTCTTTGTTGCCTTTATTTCTTCTAAAATATTGGTATTAATGATGACTCTATCTGGTGGCATCAATAGTGACATCAATGACAACTTTGACTTAGGGACTCAAAATGTCCAACACAAATAGCAAGAGTCCCTTGATCAATCATATTTCTAGTATGCCACACTTGAGACTAAAATAAATCAAAACTCAACATCCTCACCATTAGAATAAGGAAATGCTCAAAAAACTATTTCAAACACCTAAATGCTAATAATCCAAATAGCATAATTAGATCAACACTTAGGCTAATAGAAATAGAAGTCTTTTGTAGCATTTATTTAGGCATGAACCATTCCAAGGTGCTCTAAATTAGCAATCCAATATTAGTAGAATTGACTAACCATAAAGCAGTAACATAAATGCATTCATAGAATGAATCTATAGTTGGTAAAGATGAATAATTAGAGGTAAACATCCAAGTAATGCTCCTTCTATTGATCTTTCAACAATTACAGTAATATATTAGGCAAACACTCCAGAGTCGACCCTTAATCATGGGGGTTTGATCTCCTTATATAGATTTTACAATGATTAACATGATAGAACATTACAAGGACTTTCTTTGTTAAAATAGCAAAGTGTTGAGGTGGCGACCTCTCATGAATCTTCAAGAAGGGAACTGAGTTGTACTCCATTAATGTTATATATGCACTTTGTAAATGCTCAGGTTCTCAATGGACTTCCATGGTTAGAGAGGTTACAGATCAATATGGACTGCTCTTCATTCTTGCAGGAATATTCTATCATTAATTTACAACTTAAAATGTAGTTGGATCTTGATTTCGATGATGTTTGGTCTTCCCACATATTTTTCATTGCCTTTGTTAGGCTCTATTGATTTTTTCAAGTTCAAAATATGTTGGTTCATTTTTCTCTAGTCCTGGCTTGACCATATTGACTACGGAGTATGGGTTCTTAAATATCTTACAACCTTCCAAAGAATCTGTAACTCTAAATTCTGTTGAGTAAGGTTTGACTACGTTGACCATGGAATTAGCTTATGAAGCTACCAATGGCTTCCTGCAAACTCCACTAATTTAATTTTTGCTAGGTCAAGTTTGACCGGTTTAACTACAAAACTAATTTTTGCTTTGGATTTTAGAAGATGTTATCATTGCTTTCCAGAATATACAACTTTGTATTCTGCCTTGTGTCATTTGACCATGTTGACTATGGAATCTATCTTTTAAAAAATTTTAAACTCCTTCTTTTGACATGAAAAAATTCCATACCCTGATGTTGCTTCTTCTGTTTTCCACCATTCTAGATTCTGCTTGTCCAACTTTGACCTTGTTGACTGTGGATTTTGTCTTTAGCGGAACTTCACATAGCCTTTTGCCATTTTTTCTGATTACTTAGTAGATTTATAATTTGGCTAAGTATGTAGCCTTTTGGGGTCTACAATTAGCATCAACCAAAATATATGCATCAATTAAACCATGACATTAAATAACATTCTTCAATTTGTAAATAGATAGCATTAATGCATCATCAATTAGAGAATTTTTTTAATTAGTGAATGTGATCAAAAAAATCTTGTTAGCTAAGACCAAATATTTCAAATAACCTTTCAAATAACATGAACAATTTACCATATAAATAGAAATAAAGTAAACCAATTTAGGCCCTCCTTCTAGCGCCAATTATGTTGAGTGGAAATTTTGCCCAATCATAAAATCACCATCACAATCAAGATTTTGATTAAAAACCTTCTCTTGCAAAGAAATAGAAATTTCTCCAAGGTTCCTTTTATTTATGTATACTTGTAATCTTGTGAAGATGTATCAAATAAGTGCTAGGAATACCTTAGTGATTTGCAAATAACTATTAACAAGGGGCTTGTGTTGGTATTACTTCATTGTGCTATGCTATTGATTGTTCATGAAACTTAAAGGAAAAGGAAATGTGATTGGCCCTCATATGACCATGATGTAAATGCCTTAGTTCATTTTATCTTGAAGTATTTTAGGTATATTTTATCTTCATTTGGTTAAGCAAATTTTAAACAAGTTTTATCTTCCTTAAATCTTGCTTTGAGCATGAAATAAATATTAAAATCTATCTCTAAATGTGAACCTTAAATGATGATCGAATTTATTTTAACTTGCTTTGTTAAACTTTAAGCATGAAAGAAAATAACATAAATGACTAACTCTAAAATGTGAACCTTAAATGATGATTGAATTCATTTTAGCTTGCTTTGTTAAACTTTAAGTATGAAATAAAATAACATAAATGACTAACTCTAAAATGTAATAGACTTTAATGTGCTATATACATTACCCCTCTTTAATAAAATTGTAATTTTAAATAAGAGAAATTAATTTATTGCTTTAAAAAAAACAATGGCCTTGGGAATGCCATATAAATTACCCCTCTTTAATGAAATTATAATTTTCATAAAGAGAAGTTAATTTATTGCTTGAAAATGAAATGCAAATCTTGAAATTTGATTTGCCTTCAAAATGTGAAATTATGTCAAAAATTACAAAATTCCTTATAAAACAACACATTTGAATAATTTTTATAATTTTGAAATGGCTTCAAAATAAAATCTAACTTATTCTAAATAGAGTGTTAAATCTTATTCTAGGGTTGCATGCATCTATTTTTGGAATTTTGATTTTTTTTTATTTTTTTTTTATTTTCCAAAGTTAAAAAAAAACTACAAAAAGGGAAGGTTAGAAAAATAAAAATAAATTCTGGAAAATGGACCAGAATGTTGAAAATATTAATGGCAAGCCTCCTTCAGTATAATGCTACCCTATCCTACAAAACTAGAGATGTGAGAGTTTCTGAATGTAACCCAATCTATTCAAAGCTACATTCGCACGGTTTGAAATAAACTAGGTGCAATCTTCTATGAAAAATAAAAATGAATATACAACAAGAGGAATGAATGAGCTGAGGTTTAGCGGGTGTCGTGGGAGTGAGGGTTTGAATTTTTTGGGTAGGAATCTCAGGCAAGGTGGTAGTGTTAGTCTCACAATGACACTGAGAGGGGGGTGAATCAGTGTAGCTATTTAAAATTCAAATCTACAACTCTTAATAATGAAACAATGAATATTTAAGTCAGATAAAGCAAGTATCACAAGAGAGCATTCCACAACACACGATGTAACGAGGTTCACCAATTTGGCTACTCCTCAAAACTGATTGCTTGGATTAACGTCCAAATCCAGCCTTTGCAAAATATCAATTTTACAATCACTTTACCGTGGACTGGAAGGAGCACCAACTCCTGATTTATCTGCACCCACAGAAAGGAGCACCAACCCCTAATTCCAAGCACCTACTTGGACTGCAAATTTTAAGCTATAAGACTGACATAAAAATGCCTTCACTTATTCAAGACCCTGACTGGTCTATTGCTTACCCAACCTCTCTCACTTTTCACCAGACTGCCACACACACTAAAAGCTCTGCTTACTGCACTTTTTTGGCTCTCACGGCTCTGCTCAACTCTTTCTTACGACACTCTTCAACCCTCTTCTTGCAGCACTTTTTCTCTCTTTTCAGCAACACTTAATTCTCCACGCAGACCTCCTTTTATAACAATCCTTTCGCTTTGTAACTCCAGTTATAACTCCTTCTTTCATTTCTCATACGCCACTTGTCAATTGTAATTGTTTCTTTCATATTCTCATCTGCCACTTGTCAATTGTAACTCCTTTATGTAACTCCTTTTGTATATATAGAGTGGGCATTTACGTTACATGCAACGAATTGACACATATACCTTTACCATGACTATTCGTCTTCTTGGTCATGACTGTTCGTATTCTCCTTAGAGACTGTTCGCTTTCTTTTCTGTGCATGCATGCGTTTTCACTATAACTGCACCTGTAACTGATGTACTGACTTCAGTTAACTCTTCTTATTTTATCTGCATGAATTTCTTCTACAACTGCACCTGTAACTGCCGTATAACTCCAGTTAACTGTCACATATCTTATTTCAGTTGGGTTCTCTTCTTTGCTCGTGCCAAAGTGACCTATCGCGAAATCGTGACACTTCTGCCTCTTTGTCCTCTTCTCGGCTTTGCACCCATGAAAACACAACATGTCATGATATCGTGACACTTTCGCCTCCGTACTCTTCTTCTTTACTTTTGTCGTGATATCGTGACACTTCTACCTTCTTACTTTCTCTCTCCTCCTTAAGTCGCGAAAATGCGACATGTCGCGATATCGTGACACTTTTTCTCCTTGCTCTTTCTCTTGCCTTGGTCGTGAAAACGACATGTCATGATATCGCGACACTTTTCTCCTTGGACTCTCTCTTCTGCAACATGTCATGAAATCATGACACTTTTCTTTCGACTCTCTCTCCTGCAACATGTCACGAAATCGTGACACTTTTTCTCTGACTCTCTTCCTTGCAATATGTCGCGAAATCGTGACACTTTTTCTCTCCCTTCCTTCAATATGTCACAAAATCGTGACACTTTTTCGTCCGTACATTCCTTGCAATATGTCATGAAATCGTGACACTTTTTGTCTCGTACAACCTTCCTTGCAATATGTCGCGAAATCGTGACACTTTTTCGTCCGTACAACCTTCCTTGCAATATGTCGTGAAATCGTGACATTTTTTCATCCGTACAACCTTCCTTGAAATATGTCATGAAATCGTGACACTTTTTCGTCCGTACAACCTTCCTTGCAATATGTCACGAAATCGTGACACTTTTTTTCTCTCTTCCTTTTCTTCGAATCGTGACATTTTTCTCTTTCCTCTTTCTCTTCCAAATGTCGTGAAATCGTGACACCTTTTTCTCTCTCCTCTTTCTCTTCGAACATGTCACAAAATCGTGACACTTTTTCTCTTGTCTTTTTCTCTTACAACATGTCACGAAATCATGACAGTTTTTCTTTCTTGCTCTTTCTCTTCGAACATGTCGCGATATCGCGATAGTTTTGCTTTCTTGCTCTTTCTCTCCAAACATGTCATGATATCGTGATAGTTTTCTTTCTTCTCAACATGTCGCGATATCGCGACAGTTTTTCTTTCTTGCCAACATGTCGCGATATCGTGACAGTTTTCTTTCTTCTCAACATGTCGCGATATCGTGACAGTTTTCTTCCTTGTGATTTTCTTTTGATTTTTAGTATATGGGCCACTTCTATCTTTTGGAAAACCACTTGTACATACTCTGAAGAACCTCTTAACTCCTATCCACTGCATCAATCGATCAGTATCTGTGTTGACAACAATGACAATACTTTTTCTGCACCTTGCTCAACAATCTCCCCCTTTGGAATTGTTGGCAACACACATGCAAGTTCCTGTAATTCTTCTCCCCCTTTGACAATAATACCAAAGGGCTACTGCAGACTCCCCCTGAGTCCATGCACATCATTCTCAGGCACACGTTATGACAGTTAGCAAAAATTACAAATATGAGCAAAAAGATAATCAAATATATAAATGCTCCCCCTGAGAATGTGGTTTCGATAGCTAGTCAGTTCTTTGGAAGCATAACCACTCCCAATTTATTGCGAAGGTACTCAAAAATTTCTTTGGGCAACGGTTTTGTGAAGATATCCGCTACTTGCTCTGTAGTTGGAACAAAATCCAACTTTACCTCACCTTCCGCAACTTTCTCCTTCAGAAAGTGATATCGGATAGCAATATGTTTTGTGCGAGAATGCATAACCGGATTCTTTGAGATGTTAATGGCACTGGTGTTATCACACTTAACTAAAATTGGCTCACTGAAGTTAATGCCAAGATCTTTCAAGGTTTGTTTCATCCATAAGACCTACGTACAACTCGTAGTTGCTGCAATATACTCTGCCTCTGTTGTAGATAAAGAAACTGACTCTTGTTTCTTACTATGCCATGCAACCAACTTTGTCTCCAAGATAAAATGCCCCTCCACTGGTACTCTTTCTGTCATCGACACATCCTCCCAATCTGCATCTGAATACGCAATAAGGGTGAAGTCCTTTCCTTTCGGATACCATAACCCATACTCCATAGTACCCTTCAGATACCGAAGAATCCTCTTCACTTCTTGTCACATGAGTCTCCTTGGGATTCGCCTGAAATCGTGCTACCATGCAAACTGCCTGCAAGATATCTGGTCTGGTAGCTGTCAAATATAGTAGGCTCCCAATCATAGATCTGTACATGGTTTGATCAACTTCGGGAGATTTGTCATCCTTGCTCAACTTGCAACCTTGTCGTCATGGGAGTGCTAACAGGCTTACAATCCTCCATTGTGAACTTCTTTAGCATCTCTTTCACATATTTGACTTGAGAAATGAATATGCCCTTCTCATTTTGATTAACTTGCGGTCCGAGAAAATACGAAAGTTCACCAATCATTGACATTTCAAATTCTTTCTGCATCTTAATTGCTAAATCTTTACACGAATCATCATTGTTGTTGCCAAAGATGATATCATCTACATATACAACAAGGACAATGAGATGGCCATTTGTTGTTTTGACATACAAATTGCTATCCACCATACCCTTTTTAAACCCTTGTTGAGTAAGATAGTTGTCTAATCTTGCATACCATGCTCTGGGTGCCTGTTTCAAGCCATACAACGCTTTCTTCAACTTGCAGATGAAATTGGGATTATCATCGAGTTGGAAACCATCTGGCTGTTCAATATAGACCTCTTCTTCAAGTTTTCCATTCAAAAATGCTGATTTCACGTCCATTTGATAAACTTTGAAATTCTTATGAACTGCTAAAGCCAGAAACATTCTTATTGCCTCTAGTCTAGCCACTGGTGCAAAGGTTTCCTCAAAGTCAATACCTTCAACTTGTGCATAGCCTTTACAGACCAATCTTGCTTTATTCCTGACTACTGTCCATCTTCATTCAATTTGTTTCGAAAAATCCATTTAGTACCGATTATATTTTTATTTGCAGGTCTTGGTACTAACTCCCAGGTTTTGTTTTTCTCGATCTGATCCAATTCTTCATTTATTGCTGTCATCCAACTTTCATCTTTGCTTGCTTCAACAACATTTTTGGGCTCAATGCTGGATAATAGAGAGTAGTTACTTACTACTCTTCTTCTTGTCTGAACACCATCTGTGGGATCTCCAATTATTTGCTCTCTAGGATGATTTTTTTGCCAGCTGCCTGTTTTGAATTTCTTGTTTTCTTCCTCTTCTGAGTCACTACTTAACTCATCTGAGTCAATTTTTTGTTTCTTTTCGGTTTCCTTTTCATCATCTCCTTCAATAACTTCTTCATATATTGGGTAGTTTTCTTTATAGCTACTTTCTTGTTCCCTACCTTCATCAACTTTAACATCGACACTCTCCACAATTTTCTTTAGCCTCTTGTTGTAGCAAGTGTAGGCTTTGCTTTTTGTCGAATAGCCAAGGAAAATACCTTCATCGGCTCTATCTTCAAACTTTCCAAGATTATCTTCAGTTCTTTTGATGTAACACTTGCTTCCAAAAACTTTGAAGTATCTTGTTGTTGCCTTTTTACCGAACCATAGTTCATACGGAGTTTTGCTTTCATGCATCCTCAACATGCACCTATTTTGGATGTAAACCGTAGTATGGACTGCCTCTTTCCAAAATCTGTCTGCTATTTTGCTCTCAGTCAACATAGTCCGTGCCATTTCCTGCACTGTCCTGTTCTTTCTTTCTACCACTCCATTCTGCTGAGGTGTCCTCACTGCTGAAAACTGTCTCCTAATCCCATACTTTTCACAGTACTCTGCAAACTCTTCTGAGATGAACTCTCCTCCTCTATCTGATCTTAAGCATTTAATTCTTTTTCCTGTTTGATTCTCAACTTGTTTTTTGAAAATCTTGAACATTTCAAAGGCATCTGATTTAAGCTTCAAAAATAGTACCCATGTCATCCTGGAATAGTCATCTATGCACAACATAAAGTATTTGTCACCATTTATGCTTTGTGTTCTCATGGGTCCACATAAATCGGTATGTATTAGTTCTAAAGGTTTGCTTGTGAAGTATTCTTTTGTTTTAAATGTGGCTCTAGTTTGCTTCCCCTTTTGGCATGAAGCACAAATGCTATTTAAAGGTTTACCAATGGTGGGAATATCTCTCACTGCCCTTTTTGAGCTGATCTTTATTAGATTGTCAAAGCTAATATGACCGAGCCTCTTGTGCCACAGCCAATTTTCTTCTGCCTGTCCAATCAAGCATGCTCTTTCTGAAGTCTCTGAGAGAGTATACAGGTTTCCAGATGTCCTTGATCCAGTTGCGATCAACTTTCCACAATTTGTTGTTCTGACTTCACAACCCTGCTTCTTGAAAATTACTTCATGACCTCTATCACAAATCTGGCTTACGCTTAATAAGTTATGCTTCAGACCAATCACAAACAGGACTTCTTTCGACTTGATTTTTCCATCACTGATCTTAATTGATCCTTTGCCAACTATCTTAGCGCCATCATTATTTCCAAATTTTACAGAACCACCTTCGTATTTCTGTAACTTTTCAAATTTTTGTTTGTCCCCTGTCATATGATTGGAGCATCCACTATCCAGTATCCATGGTGCAGATTTGTTCTGTGCCTTAAATGCTATCTGCACAATCAAGGATTCCTTTTCTTCCTTGGGTTGCTCCTTTTGTTTCCACTCTGGTTTGATTGCAGGTTTGGTCACTTGTTTTGACTTTTCTTTGTCAATGGCCTGTACCTATTTTTTGGGAAATTTTCTATTTTGTTTCCAACCATTTGGTTGAAATCTTCTTCCCTGATTTTTATTTGCTACAAATGTGCTTCGACAATTTCTTGCAATGTGCCCATAATTATGACAGTTATAACATTCTATTGCATAATCCATCAATGGTGAAAAAACATTTCTATTGGAAAAGTTCCTTTGTGCTACTTTGTACTTGCATTCAAAAATCTTATGTCCATAACCATTGCATTTAAAACAATAACCGAGAAAAGGAATGAGTGAACCTAGGTGATGGTATTTGCCATTTTGTAGTAGGCGCCATAAATCTTCTTCTCCTTTGATGAGTGACTTTGGTGAATCCATCATTGTCAATACTCTTCTCGTGCACGGCATTATTGCTTTCTTTAGAATGTTTCATTTTTTCTTGATCAACCCTGATCTTGTCTTCATTCTTTATGGGTTCTATAGTTGTGGCCTTTGATCCATTCGATGATTCTGCTTCGATGAAGCCTAACCCAAATTTGATGCCTGTAGACCTTTGGTTGCTTATAATCTTATCCAACTTCATAGAACTTCCTTCAAGTTTGTGATAGCAAGTCATTTTTTGATTCATCTCTTCTAGCTGCATCCTTAAGCCAACAATCTCTTCTTCTAGCTTGCTGCACTCATCTATTTTCATGGTTAATTGTACTTCGATATCTTTAGATATTTTCTTAAATTTGTCTATCTGTACTTTCAAGCTGGTTATGATTTCATTGGCATCCTCAAGCTTTCTTGAAGTTTTCTTATTCTTTTTCCTTTCTATACTCAGCTCTTGAAGTGCAGTGACCAACTCACCTTCCAGATCTACTTCAGCCTCAGCCTCAAATTTTTCATCACCTTCCTATTTTTCTTCTGATTTTTCTTCTTCGAATGCCATAAAAAGAGCTTCACCTGTTTCTTCTTTAGAATCCTCATCAGGGTTGTCTTCTGAAGGACTGACATTCTTGGATATGAAACTTTTCTTCTTGAAGTTGCCTTTTCTAAAATTTGGTTTCTTCTTCCAGTCACTTCTTTCTTGATGTGAACCTTCATCACTTTTGTTTTTCTCATTGAGTGGACATTTAGCTGCAAAGTGTCCAACGCCTCCATAGTTGAAACACTTAAATGGTAGCTTTCCTCTATATTTTCCTTTTCCCCTTATTAGTTTCCGAACAAAGTTCGCTTCCGTTTCATCTGATGTTTCTTCTTCCTCGGATTCTTGCTTTACTTTTATATTTTTGTGTGCTTTAAAAGTAGCTTCTCTGTCTGTGGGTTTAGTTTTTCCTATTCTCATTTCATATGCAGTCAAAGAACCATGCATCTCATCCATGCTAAAAGTGTTTAGATCTTTAGCTTCTTCTATTGCTGAAACTTTAGCATCAAATCTTTGGGGAAGAGATCTTAGTACCTTTTTCACGATGACAACATCTTCTATTTCCTCGTCGAGTCCTCTAATCGCATTAATGATTCCATTAACTCTCAGCATGTATGCCTCTATGTTCTCATCGTCATTCATTTTTAATGCTTCGAACTGAGCTCGATGCGTTTGTAGCTTGGCCTCCTTGATCTTGTCGTCTCCTTCATGAATGCTCCTTAGTTTGTCCCACATGTCTTTTGCCATTTTGCAACTCATAATCTTTATCAGTTCGTTGTCCACTAAACCGCACATGATAGCATTTTTGGCTTTAGAGTTATTCTCAAACAATTTCTTACCGACAGCATCGGTTGGAGGAGTGGTGGGTATTGTGTATCCACTGTCTACTGACTCCCAAATGTCGAAACCCAAAGCACACAGATATGTCTGCATCCTGAGTTTCCAAAATGAGTAATTTGTTCCATCAAACAATGGTGCTTTGTTTGAAGAGAATCCTTCGCCACCTACCATTTCGACTAATCCAAGATCAACCCTAGCTGATTTAGCCTGATAAGGAAAACTGGCTCTGATACCAATTGTTAGTCTCACAATGACACTGAGAGGGGGGGTGAATCAGTGTAGCTATTTAAAATTCAAATCTACAACTCTTAATAATGAAACAATGAATATTTAAGTCAGATAAAGCAAGTATCACAAGAGAGCATTCCACAACACACGATGTAACGAGGTTCACCAATTTGGCTACTCCTCAAAACTGACTGCTTGGATTAACGTCCAAATCCAGCCTTTGCAAAATATCAATTTTACAATCACTTTACCAGCACCAACTGGAAGGAGCACCAACTCCTGATTTATCTGCACCCACAGAAAGGAGCACCAACCCCTAATTCCAAGCACCTACTTGGACTACAAATTTTAAGCTATAAGACTGACATAAAAATGCCTTCACTTATTCAAGACCCTGGTGGTCTATTGCTTACCCAACCTCTCTCACTTTTCACCAGACTGCCACACACACTAAAAGCTCTACTTATTGCACTTTTTGGCTCTCACGGCTCTGCTCAACTCTTTCTTACGGCACTCTTCAACCCTCTTCTTGCAGCACTTTTTCTCTCTTTTTAGCAGTCTTAACTCTTCACGCAGACCTCCTTTTATAACAATCCTTTCGCTTTGTAACTCCAGTTATAACGCCTTCTTTCATTTCTCATATGCCACTTGTCAATTGTAACTGTTTCTTTCATATTCTCATCTGCCACTTGTCAATTGTAACCTTTTATGTAACTCCTTTTGTATATATAGAGTGGGCATTTTTACACGTTACATGCAATGAATTGACACATATACCTTTACCATGATTGTTCGTCTTCTTGGTCATGATGTTCGTATTCTCCTTAGGATTTCGCTTTCTTTTTGTGCATGCATGCGTTTTCACTGTAACTACACTTTAATGACGTATGGACTTGAGTTAACTCTTCTTATTTTATCTGGATGAATTTCTTCTACAACTAACTGTATAACTCAGTTAACTATTACATATCTTATTTCGGTTGGGTTCTCTTCTTTGCTCGTGCCAAAGTGACCTGTCATGAAATCATGACACTTCTGCCTCTTTGTCCTCTTCTCGGCTTTGCACCCATGAAAACACATGTCATGATATCGTGACACTTTCGCCTCCGTACTCTTCTTCTTTACTTTTGTCGTGATATCGTGACACTTTTACCTTCTTACTTTCTCTCTCCTCCTTAAGTCATGAAAATGCGACATGTCGCGATATCGTGACACTTTTTCTCCTTGACTCTTTCTCTTGCCTTCGGGTCACGAAAACCCGACATGTCGCGATATCGTGACACTTTTTCTCTCGGACTCTCTCTCCTGCAACATGTCATGAAATCGTGACACTTTTTCTTTCGGACTCTCTCTCCTACAACATGTCACGAAATCGTGACACTTTTTCTTCCGTACAACCTTCCTTGCAATATGTCATGAAATCGTGACACTTTTTCGTCCGTACAACCTTCCTTGCAATATGTCGCAAAATCGTGACACTTTTT
>JAQPPZ010013008.1:0-62798 GCA_028583015.1 Wollemia nobilis | reverse complement strand
AACCTTGTATACCATACAATCTGCAAGTTATAAAGGAATGTTAAAAATATCAAAGGGTAAACATATGAGGAGATTTCCATAAGAATTCATGCATTGTGTCACTTCTAGGTCTTTGTTCTCTTTTAATGGAAATAAAACTTTGATAAGAACAAGTAAAAATAGTTTTTAGATCGACTTATTTAGTGTTAGGCTTAGATTGGGAGTCCTTTGGAGTAGATTGCTCCATTTTTTGAGCTTCTTTAATTTCTTTTAACTCTTTTATGAACGAATATGGATTAGAAAAGCTTGATTTTCTCCCAAAGAAGCAAAAGAACTGTGGTTTCACAGAAGCACCATTGGCTAAAGCGCTACTAGTCATATGTAAGTGTCATTGATGGTACTTATTTTGGATGGTGCTTTCATTCAACTATAAAATCGATAGAAAATAGATGTAGTGGAAGCGAAACAATGTACCTAAAATGGAGGAGATTATGTAGCTCCCTTAACGAGTATCAAACTCCTGTTTAGAGGTGAGATTGAATTGTTATAAACGATAGAAAGAGAAACTATGTACTCAATGGAAGAAGTACCACTAGGTGAGCAATAGCATTGTCGATTCTTTTGTCGACAAACAACACTTTCTCGTTCTATCACTATGACTAAAGTAGGGAGCGGTAGCACCATCAAACCTATAATTTGGTAGTGCTTTGGCTTAAATATGCAACGCATCGATGCTTAGATTCAATTTTTATGATTTTTATAAATGGTTAATGGTGTTGGTGGTGACAATGCTCCAACACTTTTGTAAAGATGATAATTTCTAATCAAATTGGACAAAAAATGGTCAAAAAGCTAAATTTTGTAAAAGCACTACCATGGAGGCAAAAGCGTTAATAATGCTTTTGCTTATGCCATGACACTTTTGCTTTGGAACTATAAATGGTCCCAATTTGATCTTGGAGATGGTCGATTGGTTGATTGACGAAGATGTTAGAAAGTTTGAACATTGATGATGTGTTCAAAATTGGGTGTCTACACTTATGTACGTTTACACAAAAAATGATAACGAAAGAGTTAGAACATTTACATCAAGACTTTTCTATTTAAATATCTTCAAATTATTTCTCCAAAAAAAAATCTCAAACGGTATGATTTACATCAAATAATCCTCTCTACTAATATTATATATATAAGATGTTAAAATTTAAAATGTTTGAATAACACCTATCTTGAAAACAAGTGCTCAAAAGTTTAAATGGTATAAAAGATAGATTTCTCTTCCTATCTTATGCTAAATGAAAAACTATCTAACAATCCTAGACCTTAATGGGTTTAAAAAGGGCTAATACTCAACCTAATGATAAATAAAAATTAGTGTATCTACAAAATTCCTATTCAAGAAATTGATTACACCTTTAAACCTTTCATAATCGAAATAGTTATATTTTTCTTTCCATGGCCAATGGCCACTGGCCACGAATATATATAACCACCCCTTGAAAGTGCCTTCACCAACAAGCTAAAAACGTAAAAGATAAAAAAATCCTATCAAAATATGGTTTTTTAGTAATTCAACTTACAACGTTAAATCTCGCTCTTTATATAACTACAAATGCCACGCGGGTTTCCCCTTTAATGACCAAACAAAACGCGAGACGGAAGTGTTGGACTTTTTTGTAAGAAAATAAGCTTGACCTCGTCTTAAAGCCAAGTCGCTTTAAATATAGGAATTGTCAAATCGTTTGGACAATATGCCAAGCACGAGTTCTAGTTGCTTCTTGGCAAATAGGTAGCTTCCTCGAATGGACCGTGATTACTAGACCGTCTTCTCTCGACCATCGTTACCGAGTCCTTAATATTTACAACATGCATGAGCATTTTGGCTGCAAGGAATAAAGAATTCCTTAACCTAACCGATCAAAATAAGATCTAGCAGAAGCATACGAAAAAGTCTTTAAGAAAACAAAACATAAAAGCAAGCGTCTCTGTGGGGTCGGAATAAAATAAGGTGAGATTTTTTATATATTTTTTTGCGTCTCTGTGGGCTCGAAATAAAATAAGGTGAGATTTTATATATATATTTTTTTGGGTTTCGAGGAGCTTAATCCTGTTGATCTCTGACTTGTTCATATGGTAAAGATTAATCCTGTTGATCTCTGACTTGTTCAGGTTGAGAACGGGATATCATAATGGTAAAGAATAAATGGGTTTGGTTGGTGTTGGGAAGCTTGTATAATCACGCTTACGTTTTCAGCGTTATACAAGGAAACATAGGCCGGCAACGTCCACCTTATCCTTGGCGGAGAAAAGCATGGGAGTGCGGCTTGGTTTAGAAACTGCAAAGAGCAATCTCTGCTTCGTTGTCAACAAAGCATGCACCTGACCAAGTAACGCGCGACTACAAACGCTCGGGATGACGTTGAGTAGCAAAACACACATTTGACGATTTCAATTCTCTGAAAGATTCGTAACGGTGGACAACGTGGCCCAGTGCGAAGCTTATAAATAAAGCTCCTCTCATCTCATCTGCACTCACAACTCACAAACACAAAACTCTGCATAACGCTAGAAGCATATCGAGCCTAACCATGGCATCTCCTTCTCTTAATATCATGACATTCGGCACCATTGTTGTGATAATGGCCGCTGCCTACTGCGCCAGCGCCGCGGATTCTGACCCCCTTCAGGACTTCTGCGTCGCGGATAACTCCAACAAGATTTTCATCAACGGCGTGCCCTGCATTGATCCCAACCAAGCCAATGCTCAACATTTCAAGACCTCTCTTCTCGCTGCTGCCGGAAATACAAATAACAAGATGGGTTTCAGCGTAACAGCAATTTCTACCCAGTCTTTACCCGGGGTGAATACGCAAGGTCTCATCCTGGCTCGCACTGACTTCGCAGCGGGAGGAGTGGTTCCTCCTCATAACCATCCCAGAGCTTCCGAGTTGGTATTTGTTATGTATGGGACAATTGTGGTTGGTTTCGTGGATACCAACAACACGCTCTTCTCGCAAACGCTATATCCAGGAGATGTGTTTGTGTTTCCCAGAGGACTTGTGCATTTTCTACAGAACGTGGGAAATACGCCTGCAAGTGCGCTTTCAGGGCTCAACAGCCAGAATCCCGGCGCTTCTCTTCTTCCAAATGTTCTTTTTGCGTCGAATCCTCCCATCCCTGACATGGTGCTGGAGAAGGCCTTCCAAATAGACCAAAGGATGGTCGAAGGGATCCGGAAGAACTTGGGTGCCTAGATCGCTACTCGCTAACCAAAAAAAAAAAATGGCTCATCAACAAGATTTCTTATGGTTATTGATACATTTAGTCAATAACTCGTTTAAAGATGGATTATTCATTAAAATGTTTTGAAACGAGCATCATAGCTAAGCTATGGCCGATTGGTTTGCTGGCTAATGATAAAGATTTCCTTGTACAATTATCTCAATCTATCTGTGTAACCGCATTACAAGTACGTTGCTAAATACTTGGTCGCTACAATTAGTTTTGCATCACAACTTTTTTACTTGCTTTTTACCTTCCCAATACTGTATGTCTAAGTATCCTAAAATTTTAGGTACAAGGGAATCTTGAGTGATGCATAACCTATATCTACGTAAGTACGCCGCTTTAAACTATTCTAACGTGACACATATCTTCAAGTCGTATAAGAAGTTTCAAGATAACATCCCCTTGCATGTATGCGTGACAACGCATATAGAGAGTGTAGAGAAAGAAACCTTTTTTATATTATTCTCATAAATATCCTTTAACTTTTGTACACAAGGGAATCTCTTGTGGTGCATAACCTATATTTGCATACATGTGTCACTTTAAACAATTCTAACATGACATGTATCTTAAAGTCGTATAAGAAGTTTCAAGATAACATCCTCTTGCATGTATGGGTGACAACACATATGAAGAGCGTAGAGAAATAATATTTTTATATATTATTCTCATAAATTTAAAAGAATAATAAATACTTGCCCAAGTCGTAGATAGAACCTAAAAATAAAGAGAGATTTATACTACTCACACCCCCTAATATTTATTTTGCTTAAGAATATTGACATTAGTACTGCTTTCTCTTTATGCGAACATCCCTTAGTCATAATTTACTACAACACTAAAGGAATTTCTGCTTATCTGGTGGCTTAGTCAAGATATTAAATATTCGATAATTTATAGGACAATGCAAGAGATAAACTGACTTTGAGCCAAATAATTATCATTTAAAATGATGATAAAGATTAATTTATTTGATTATATCATAAAACATAGGATATTTAGCCAACAATTCACACTTAGGTTATAAAAAAAAAAAGTGTCATGAAGGATTTGGGTGAAGTCCAAAATATTCAATATGTATTCTTAATCAAATTGCTCCATTTGTAGGTCTAGTGTGACATTTGTATTAAGCTTCAAATGAAGATCATTTTCATTTTAGTAAATTAGAGTAATTGACAGTGGATTTATGATTGTCATTACCTCTTACCCAATCAATATTTGTAAAAACACTTAAAATAATGTTAGAAGAATGACAATACACGTGTCTACAGTGTAAATGTTCTTTTCACATATCTATAAGTTAGAATAATAATCCTAAAATCTAACTTTAGATTTATAATATAACAAACGTCTCTATGATACTCGACTCTATAATCTTATCATAAGTTAGAAACATAACGCAAAGTCATATCAATCTTAGGAACAAATAAAACATCTTTAAAACCACTATCGACCACTCTAACGTCTCTTATAACATCAACCTTGTATGCCATATAATTTGTAAGTTATAAAGGAATGTTAGAAAATATCGAAAGGTAAACAAATGAAGACATTTCTATAATAAGTCATGCATGGTGTCACTTCTAGGTCGTAATTCTCATTTAATACAAATAAAACTTTGATAAGAGCAAGTAAAAATAGTCTTTAGATCGGCTTGTTGTGCTACTTATTATGTTTAATGATAGGTCTAGACTGAGAGTACCTTGGAGTAGGTTACTCCATGTTTTTAGCTTTCTTAATTTCTTTTAACTTATTTATTAAAGAACATGGATCAGAAAAGCCCTATTTTATTCTATTGAGGCAAAACCACTCTAGTTTCACAGAAGCACCACAAAAAAAGTGCTACTAGTCCCATGTAAGCGTCATCGATGATACTTATTTTGGAGGGTGCTTTCATTCATCTATAAAATAAATTAAAAAGAGATGTAGCAGAAGTAAAGGGGTGTACCTAAAATGAAGGATGTTATGTGGCTTCCTTGACCAGCATAAAACTCTTGTTTATAGGTGATATTGTGATGTTATAGATGATAAAAGTAGTACTATGTACTCGGTGGCAAAAGCACCACTAACTGAGCAATAGCGTTATCGATGCTTTCACTGACAAGCAACACTTTCTAGTTCTATGACTGTGACTAAATAATGTAAATTCACTGCAGGAGACCGACAATGGACTCCAAGGGTAAAACTACAAGACAGGACATCATACAAAATATGCCAGTAAAAGAAAACCTGCAAATAATTCTTTTCATTATCTGAATTCACACCCCCCTTACAATAGAATCTCCAACTCCTTACACTCCCCAAAAAGAAAAACCCTAGCCTACGTTACCCCCTTACTATTTTTAGTCACTTTATATTTTTAGAAACACACTTGCTATTTTTAGTAACCCTAAAAATAGGGCTCGGATGGCATCCAAAATGGAATCATGCACTCGTTATTCAATAACACCTGCTGCCCCAAGATAGCAACCCCCCTCTAGTTCTACACTAATAATTATGATCACTTTTCAGTTGCAAAAATATAAAATTACATTAAAAGCTAATTTTGGGCCTCCTAGAGGTATTTTTGGCTCCGCAAACATTTGGGCCACTTTTCTTAATCAGGGAATTAGATTTTCTCTAAAAATAGGATAGTTAACTCAAGTGGCACCCTCGCATGTGCAATTCAAACAAGGAGACCCTAGGTCTATAAATTGGTGAGTTTTCTCACCCAAAAAAATATATAGAGAAGGAGCATTTGAGCAATGAAGTGCTACCAATTTACATACCTACATGCGATTTGTGCCTTCACATCCTTAATCTCTTATTCGAAAGGGTGGTTATTGGGTGATTATTGGAAGCACGAATCCTGACCCAAAACTCGATTTTTGGCCACAATATTCCACAAAATTTGTCGACAACATCCCATAAGGATTTTTTGACCCATCCCAAGTGGATTGGTGCCGAAATAGTGTCCCAAATGGTGGGCATTCTGCCCTGGGGTGCACCCCAAACTGTCACAGTCCTATTCGCCCTACCTCGAGATGATTAGAAATCTGTGATATATTTTTTTGGTTTTTCCTTTGCATATTATTCTAGATATGTTAAATTGGTTGCAGTTTAAATTTCATTTCATTCTGAGCAATTTTGACTAGGTTTTTGTCATTTCCTGCCTTTACTAACTTGTAGATGTCATTATCAAAATCTAGGTGCTAAATGCCAAATTGGAGAAATCTGACCATCTGGGTCTTCCCAAAACACTCCCAATTAGCTAACCCCAAATTTATAGGTCATTTGGAGCTTCTTAAGAAGGACATTGAAGAGGGTGCTTTCTGACAAATTGTGATGGAGGTCTGCAAATAGCTCACAATAGATTCTTAATTCTCATTCATTACACTTACAACAGTCTGCAAAATAAAACTCCTTTATCCTAAAAGATAGTTTATTTTATTTTTGCTTATAGCATCTTCTGCCCAGGAAGAAAAACAGCCTAAACTAGTCCCAAATGGCCCTCTTGCCTTCATAACTGCAACTATGTCTCAGCAGTTTTTCGACCATTGTGCATGCCTTCGCTTCCCCTTTTAAAATCTTTGGCATGACTCTTCATTTCCCTTTTCTGACCCTTTGTTTCATTTCCTGTGCCTCTTTGTTGTCTTGGCTTTCGAAACACCTTTCTTTCTAACCTTTGATCTTCATCTGCTTTCACTGCACCTCGGTGCCACGTGCTATTCAGTGTTGCCACTATAGGCTCTGTCTGCCTATCAACCATTGATGATGTTCGGTATACCACCACTCGACATCAAGGCAAACACTTAGAAAAAAAATTTGTCGATGCAAGATTGCTCTACTGCCACCGGATGCTCCTGCATCAGACACCCGAGGTGGATTGAGAAGTGTCCTTTACTTCTGTACTTTTGGAGGAAGACCCAGGTGGTCAACCTCTATTTTTGACAACCAAGTTGCATATTCAGTAGGTCTGCCCTTCCACTTGACCAAATATTCAAAATACTGCCTGTTCCTGGTACTTTTTCCTGCTCGAGTGTCTAGTATTTCCTTGATCTTGTCTGTTGCTAGAGTAGATGTTGGAATACTCCACAATTTTGTACTTGGTGTCTCGCTACTGCCTCATTCATGATACTCTACCAAATATGCAATGTTAAAAATAGGTGATATGTTAAGGCCACTTGGCAATTCCAATTCATATGCATTGCCTGAATCTTGTTTTCCTATAATTTGACATGGTCCAAACTTCTTCATCTTCAGCTTGTTATAGGTTTTAGCAGGAAATATCTCTTTTCTCAAATGGACCATGATTTCATCTCCTACTGTGAATTCCTTGAACTGTCACTTTTGGTCTGCCCTTGTCTTATATTGGTTGTTCATGTTAGTAATGTGCTTCTTCACTTCTTCAAGCACACTCTTCAGATGCTCTACAAAGTCCTCAGCCTTGGCACTGCACTTTTTCCCTGTATCCATCTTCCTCAACTCAGAAGCATTCCTTGGACTGCTCCCATATACTATCTAGAATGGAGATTTGTTAGTACTCCTATTGATAGAATTGTTGTATGCAAATTATTCCTGTGGCAAAACCAAATCCCATCCCATGGGCTTATCTCCTATCAAGCATCTCAATATATTTCCCAGATTTCTATTCACCACCTTCATTTGGCCATCAGTCTGTGGGTGGTATGCAGAACTAAATTTCAAAATTGTCTTCAATTTCTTTCACAAGGTCCTCTAGAAATGCCCAATAAACTTGGTATCTCTATCAAAAATGATACTCTTTGGTAGACCATGAAGTCGTACCACCTCTTTGAAAAATAAACCTGCAACGTGAACTATGGCACTAGTTTTCTGGTAAGGGATAAAATGTGTCATCTTTGAAAACATGTCAACCACCACGAATATGGAATCATTTCCCCACTGTATCCTTGGTAGACCAAGAACGAAGTCCATACTAACGTCCTCCCATGGTCTCTCTGGTACAGGTAATGGCTGATATAATCCAGTGTTCTGGCTGACACCTTTCACCATCTGGCATACTCTACAGCTTTGTACAAACCTCTTCACATCTTACTGTAGTTGTGACCAATAGTAGTTCTCACTAACAAGGCAATGGTCTTATCCTGACCAAAATGTCTAGCTAGCACTCCACTATGTTTCTCCTTGACTAAATTTTCCCTCATTAAACTCCTTGGAATGCATAATTGACTTCCTCTAAACAACATTCCATCTTGGATCAGAAAATCCAACCACTTGGTCCTGTCCAAAGTGACAAGTGCTAAGCAAGCCTTCCAGGTTTCTGCAAAATCAGGATCTTCAGGGTACAAACCCTTCAGTTCATCAAATCCTACCACTTCCACCTTCATTTCTGTCAACAAACACTACCTTCTACTTAAAGCATCTGCAACTCTGTTTGACCTTTCGCTCCTATGCTTCAAAACAAAGGTATAACTCTGTAAAAACTCAACCCACTTTAGTGCCTCTAATTTAGCTTCCCTTGGCTATTAATATACTGTAAGGCCTGATGATCAGTATATAGAACAAACTCTTTTGGCAAAAAGTAATGTCGCCACTTCTTTAGAGCCTGAACTATAGCATAAAAATCTTGATCATAAACTAAATACTTCTTCCTAGCATCATTGAGTTTCTCACTAAAGTAAGCAACAGGTTTACCTTCTTGACTCAAAACAGCTCCTATGGCACTACCACTAGCATCGCAATCTACCTGAAATACCTTATTAAAATATAGAAGTGCAAAAATAGGTTGCTCTGTAGCCTTCTTCTTCATCATATCAAAGCTCTTATCTGCTCCTATGGTCCACTTGAACTCTTTCTTATCCCCTCTCATTGTTTCTATAAGGGGTGCATAAATACTGCTAAAATTCCTAATGAATTTCATGTAAGAACTTGCTAGACCATGAAATGATCTTACCTCAGTCGTGCTTCTTGGAGTAGGCCATTCAATGATAGCTCTCACTTTTTTTGGGTCCATTTTTAGACCTTCGACTAAGATGAAAAATCCCAGGTACACTAACTCTTTCTTCACAAAATTACACTTCTTTAGATTTATTAGCAACTGCTCCTCCCATAGCTTTTCAAAAACCCTTCTGACCTGCATCAGATGCTCTTATAGGGTTCTGCTAAATATTAAAATATCATCCAAATAGACAATGATGAATTTGCCTAAAAATTCTTTTAGTACCTCATTCATCAGCCGCATGAATGTGCTTGGTGCATTGGTTAGCCCAAATGGCATGACCAACCATTCATATAAACCTTATCTGGTCTTGAAGGTTGTCTTCCATTCATCTCCTTCTCTGACACGAATCTGATGATAACCACTCTTCAGATTAATCTTTGTGAAGTACTTGGTTCCACTCAAACAGTCCATAATGTCATCCATCCTTGGGAATGGAAATTTGTACTTTATGGTGATCTTGTTAATGGCTCAAGAGTCTATACACATTCTTCACTCTCCATCTTTCTTTGGTGCTAGTATTGCAGGTATTGCACATGGACTCAAGCTCTCCTGAATCAGTCCCTTTTTCAGCAACTCTTAGACTTTCCTGTTTAGCTCTTTAGTTTCTGTAGGAGTCATTCTATGTGCTACATTATTGGGTAAACTAGATCATGGTACCAAATCTATATGGTGACTGATCTTCCTCACTGGTGGTAAACCCTTAGGCACATTATCAGATACAATGTCTAGAAATTCTTCTAACAGTCCTAAGACTTCTACAGGGGTATCCTTGCATTCTTCCTTCCTAACTCTAGGAATTAATGCATAGCACAAATGCTCATGCTTTAAACTATCCAAAAATATTCCCCCTTCAACTAAATAGATTCTAGTGCTGCTACATACCTTTTCACCCGCATCCTTCAATGGCTTCAGCTTATGGTGCACTCTATTCTTTGTCACTGAGTAAGTGTTGGTGCGACCATCATGCACTGCACACCGATCAAACTACCATGGCATTTCCAATAACAAATGATAAGTATCCATAGGTAGGATGTCACAAAAGACCTCATCACAATACTTCCCAATATTAAATTTCATCGAGCATTGCTCACTGACCAAAGCCCTATGGTCCTTCTATAACCATGCAATCCGATATGGATGTGGGTGTCCCATCCTCTTTAACGGTAACTTAGTAACCATTTCTTCTGAGACCAAGTTATCAGTACTACCATTATCTATAATAATGTTACAGACCTTGCCCGAACTTTTGCACCTTGTGCGAAACAGGATCCTTCTTTGGTCTGATCTTTTCTCCTCATTAAATAGGGTCCTCCTTGTAACCATAACTTCTCCTCCATATGCCTCCTAAAAATGTTCTGATTCAACACCTTCATTGACTACAGCAGCTCTGGTAGGACCCTCCGGTCTCTTATTCATCCTTTCTCAATGTTGTGGACACTCATATGCTCGATGTCCTTCTTCACCATAGTGGAAACAGGTTCCACGAAATCCTCCCCTTCCAAATCCACGTCCAGATCTACCTCTCCCCCTTGGGTAACCATTGTTCTGATTGCGGGGTTGGTAGGTGTTCCCATCTTCATGATCCTAGGTATTACTGGTTTCACTAGCCTTCTTATGATCCTTATATTTTTCTCCACTAGTCCTTCCACCAGTTCTTCCCCCATGACCTCTTCCTCTTTGCTTACCCTCAAACCGTCTGTTCAGCTTCTCTTCGACTTTGAGGGCAAACTAGTAAGCATCCTCAATGGTGCTCATCCTAACCAGACTCAACTCTTCTTGAATACCGGTTCTCAACCCATTGATGTAATGGGCCACCTTCTACCTATTAGCCTCTGAATGGCCAGTTTTGATTGAGATTTGGTAGAACTCCTCATATTCAAAATATCCCTCCATATCATTGATCCAATCAATCAACTCTTCTGGATTGAGATTCCTAGAATACATGGAGACATCAAACTTTGTCTTCTTTCTGATACGAGATATGGCCTTAATTAATCTAGCTTTTGCAAGATCCGTTGCTTCTTCTACAACCGATGGTTCATCAACCTCCAAAGCTTCATCTTCAATATGGTCCTCTCTCCTTGGTTCAACCCCTCTTTGTAACTCCTCTTGCAGGGCTTGCACTTGCCTCTGTAAAGCTCTAAAATATTATTCAGGTACCACATTCATTCCACTACCATGGTTTCTTCATGGAGGCATTCTTCCTCACTCTCTTCTCACAACCCTTCCATAGATCCTGGTGCAAACTGCCTCACTTTCGGTGATCTGCTCACACACTCAGGAACTCCCACTCTGATACCACTTGATGGGGGAATGCAAATAGCTCACAACAGATTCTTAATTCTCATTCATTACACTTGGAAATAATTTACAATAATGGCAACATTCTACCAAATAAAACTCCTTTATCCTAAAATATAGTTTATTTTCTTTTCTCTTATAGCATCTTTCGTCCAGGAAGAAAAATAGCCTAAACTGGTCCTGAATGGCCCTCTTGCCTTCATAACTGCAACTATGTCTCAGTATTTTTTAGACCATTGTGCATTCCTTCACTTCCCCTTTTAAAATCTCTGGCATGACTCTTCGTTTCCCTTTTCTGACCCTTCATTTCATTTCCCATGCCTCTTTGTTGTCTTGGCTTTTGAAATGCCTTTCTTTTTTATCCTTGATCTTCGTCTGCTTTCACTGCACCTCGATGCCACGTGCTGTTCAGTTTTGCCACCATAGGCTCTGTCCCCCTGTCAACCATTGATGACGTTCGGTATACCACCGCTCGATAATTTCCTCTGTAACGGCATCTATAACTGCCTACGCTTTCTTTTCTTTTTTTTGGTCACAAAAATATGACATGTCGTGATATCACAACACTTTCGGCTTCCATACCTTCCTGCCCTCTTCAAGTTGCAAAAATGCGACATGTCACGATATCGCGACACTTATGGCTTCTCTACCTTCCTGCCCTCTTTGAGTCACGAAAATGTGACATGTTGCGATATCATGACAATTTTGGCTTCTTTGCCTTCCTGCCCTCTTCGAGTCACGAAAATGTGACATGTCGCGATATCATGACACTTTTGGCTTCTCTACCTTCCTGCCCTCTTCGAGTCACAAAAATGCGACATGTCACAATATCGTGACACTTTTGGATTCTCTACCTTCCTGCCCTCTTCGAATCACAAAAATACGACATGTCATGATATTGCGATACCTTTTATCCCTTGGGCCTTCTCTCGTCCTTGGGTCGCAAAAATGCGACATGTTGCGATATCACGACATCTTTCCCTTTCGGCTCTTCTTTCTCCTTTTCGATCATGAAATCACGACATGTCACGATATCGCAACATATTTCCTTTCTGTCTTCTCCCTGCCTCTCGGGTCACGAAATCATGACATGTCGCGATATCATGATAGTTTCCTTCATTGCTTCCTTTTTGCTTCTTCAGTCGTGATTTTGCGACATGTCGTGAAATTGTGACATTTTCTTCTCTGTCTTTCCTATCTTCCTTTGGTCGTGATTTTATGACATGTCATGAAATCATGACATTTTTGCTCCATGTCTTTCCTATCTTCTTTCAGTCGTGATTTCGTGACATGTCACGAAATCGTGACATTTTTGCTCCACGCCTTTCTTGTCTTCTTTCGATTGTGATTTTGTGACATGTCGTGAAATCATGACATTTTGCTCCACGTCTTCTCTCTCCTTCTTAAGTCACAAAAACATGACATGTCACGATATCATGACACTTTTATCTATCGTGATATTGCGACATCAAGGCAAACACTTAGAAAATTTTTTTGTCGATGCAAGATTGCTCTGCTACCATCAGATGCTCTTGCATCAAATTATTGCTGGCTTATTCATCCCATCCTGGAGCAAATACAAATATGTGAGGAATTTCTAGACTGTTCTTTTTGCAGTGTGCTTTTTGTAACATATTTATGCTTCTGTAAAAATTTCAGGTCAATCAGAGGTCATTTGATTATCGTTTTAATATTTTCATGCATATACTAATAGTAGGCCTTGGGAAATACATGCTTTATTCTATATATAGGTGCTACTAATATTTTTTGTTTCTTTGAACATAGGTTTTCAACATCAAAAGAGCAGGAAGGAATGAACAATCATATACACAAGCGACGATGACGTTTTGGTCCGCCCATCTTACATGTGGGCACGTGGAAGAAGGATTGCTATCATGGATGTGATCAAAAATATATTTAACGCTCCTATCCCCTAAAGAGGAAGGAGACGTATTGTAACACAACTTTGAAAACACATCAATAAAAAAGACCTTATTCCATATTACTTTTATCTTGTGTCGATTTGCTCACGCTCTTTCATTTTTATGCATTTTTCAATACATAGGCTTTTGGCGTTAAGTTTGGTTTTAGATGCATCGTATTCAACATATTCCTTTTTGTTTCCGTATCCAAGTGCTTTCTGTCCGATAAGAGTGCTTTGGCACTTGATATTTCGGGCATGCAAAATAGATGTCGGGGTCACAAATCCTCACTATACTATTCCCTAAGAAGGCTACCATAGCTGGACCGCTCCACGAGAAGAAATTTTTTTGAGAATTTCATCCCCAAATGGTGTCACTAAAATAGGTCAAAACCCATCCAAAAATAGAAATAACATTGGCAAACGAAGGCGCTTTTGTGCCTGACATTCTTGGCATCCAAAATAGACATTGGGGGTACAAATTGTCACTATCCTACTCCCTAAGAAGGCTACCATAGCCAGACTGCTCCCCGGGAGGACAGATTCTTGTCAATTTTAGCTCCAAAATGCGTCACAAAAAGGGTTAAACCCACCAAAAATAGGTCAGAATGTTCAAAAACTGCTTTCACATTCAATGGTAAATAGCTGAAAGCACCCTTACCTAAGTCATCTTGGGTCAAGCAACTTGTCGCTTTTCTCATGTCGGTAATTCCCTCATCGATTCATCGCTTGAGGGGGTAGTCACACTTAGTCGCCAATCAACAAAAATATACCCAATCATGGAAATGACACGCATTCAAAGGATCATTGACAAAGACAATCGCGCCCCTGCTTGGGGTAGTAAACAAGAAATTATCACAAGCTGATCAAACACTTGGCATTCATGAATCATGAACTCAAGGTTCCCACAGACAAAAGGTTGTGCCCTTTGCCTATTCATGACTGATCAATGTCCAAGTTCAAGTAACACCTCACTGAACAAGGTTAACACTTGAATTAAGTTCCTTAGCTTGTCAAAAGCAAGGATTCAAGAATGTGTGCCCTTTCCATACTTGGGGCATCAAGAGTTGGTTAGGTTACTGAGAAACACTAATCATTAGTGCTTTGGTTATCTATTTTTTCTCGATGTTGCACCTTGCACAGCGCTTCCCAAAAAGGGGAATCTGTAGACACCAAAATAGCACCAATCTAGTTATGTGACAATAAGCATCGATCACATTGACACAAATAGCCCCTAGGGCATCCCCTAGAGGTTAAACAGTGGTCCTAACCACTCCCAAAAGTAGTTTAGAGGTCAGAGGTCAATTTGGCACCTTGCTCTCTGCTCGTCCCACCCAGGGACAAATACAAACTGGCATTCGTCCCACCTAGGGACGAATAGTAGCATTCGCCCTAGGGTGAGGCGAATAGAAATTTTGACTAGAAAAAAGTCAAACCTCGGCAACTCTGCCAGTTAACTGAGGCTTCAGGCCATGTAATTGTGAGGAATAGCTTTTATTCAAGAAGAGAGACTTCAGTCATGCATGTCTTTATTTTAAAGACCTCATGCAAGGAGATTCTAAATCAAGGAATTAGCTTTTCTCTAAAAATAGGACAGTTAACTCAAGTGGCACCCTCGCATGCACAATTCAAACAAGGAGACCCTAGGTCTATAAATTGGTGAGTTTTCTCACCCAAAAAAATATACAGAGAAGGAGCATTTGAGCAACAAAGTGCTGCCAATTTACATACCTACTTGCAATTTGTGTCTTCACATCCTTAATCTCTCATTCGAAAGGGAGGTTATTGGGTGATTATTGGAAGCATGAATCCCAAACCAAAACCCAATTTTTAGCCACAATATTCCACAAAATTTGCTGACAACACCCCATAAGGAGTTTTGGACCCATCCCAAGTGGATTGGTGCTGAAATAGTGTCCCAAACGGTGGGCGTTCTGCCCCGGGGCACCCCCCAACCTGTTGCAGTCCTAATCTCCCCACCCCAGAGTGAATAGAAATCTGTGATAGATTTCCTTGATTTTTCTTTTGCATCTTATTCTAGATATTTTAAATAGGTTGTAGTTTAAATTTCACTTTATTCTGAGCAATTTTGATCAGGTTTTTGTCATTTCTCGCATTTACTAACTTGTAGATGGCACAATCAAAATATGGGTAATAGAGGCCAAATTGGAGAAATCTTACCTTTTGGGTATTCCCAAAACACCCCTAATTAGGTAAACCAAACTTTGAAGGTCATTTGGAGCTTCCTAAGCAGGACATTGAAGAGGGTGCTTTCTGAAAAATTGTTGTAGGCTTATTCATCCCACCTTGGAGCGAATACAAATCTGTGAGGAATTTCAAGACTGTTCTTTTTGCAGTGGTCTTCTGGTAACATATTTATGCTTCTGTAAAAAAATTTAGATCGTTCTAATGTTATTTGATTATCGTTTTAATATTTTCATGCATATACTAACATTAGGCCTTGGGAAATGCATGTTCTATTCTATCTGCAAGTGCTACTGATCCTTTCTATTTCCTTGAATGTAGGTCTTTGACATCAGACTAGTAGCAAGGAGTGAACACTCATATACACAAGCGGCGATGATGTTTTGGTCCGCCCATCTTACATGTGGGCACGCGGAAGAAGGATTGTTATCATGGATGTGATCAAAAATATATTTAGCGCTCCTATCCCCTAAAAGGGAAGGACACATATTGTAACACGACTTTAAAAGAATATCAATAAAGAGGGCCGTATTCCATATTGCTTTTATCTTATGTCAATTCGTCTATGTTCTTTCCTTTCATGCATTTTTCAATATATAGGCTTTTAGCGTTAAGTTTGGTTTCACATGCATCATACTTGGTATTTTCCTTTTTTGTTTCCGTATCCTCATGCTTCCACATGTTTCCTTGAATGTAGGGTCTTAACATCAGAGGAGCAGCAAGGATTCAAGACTCATCAACGCAAGCAGTGGCGACGTTTGGTCCACACACTTTACATGTGGGCATGCGGAAGTAGGAATGGCATCCATTGATGTGACAAGAACACATTTAACACTCCTATGCCCTGAAAAGGAAGGAGGTGAATTGTAACCAAGTTCGAAAGCATATTAATAAAAAAGGTTGTCTTTCATATTGGCTTTCTATTTGGTTTCGATTCATTCATACCTATTTCCTTTCATGCACTTCCAATTCATAGGATTTAGCGTTATCTTTTGTTTCGTTTGCATCGCATCTTGGATTTTCCTTTTTGTTTTTGCATCCTTGTGCTTTCAATAATATTATTAGAGAGGTTTATTTAATATAAATCATACCATTTAAGAATTTTTTGGAGAAATAATTTGAAGATATTTAAATAGAAAAGTATTGATGTAAATGTTCTAAATATTTTATTATAAATTTTTTTGTAAATGTACATAAGTTTCTACACATAATTTTGAACACATCATCAATGTCCAAACTTTCCAACATCTTCGTAAATCAACCAATCGATCATATTCAAGACCAAATTGGGACCATTTATTGTTCCAAAGCAAAAGTGTTGTGGCATCAACAAAAGCATTGTTAAAAATTTTGCAAAATTTAGATTTTTGACCATTTCTTGTCCAATTTGACTAGAAATTATCATCTTCGCAAAAGTGCTGGAGAATTATCACCACCAAAAATGTTAACCATTTATAAAAATCATAAAATATAAACATCAATGCATTGCATATTTAAGCGAAAGCACTACTAATTATAGGTTTGATGGTGCTACCGCTCTCTACTTTATTCATAGTGATATAACGATAAAGTGTAGTTCGTAAACAAAATAATCGACAATGCTATTGCTCACCTAGTGACACTTTTGCCACTGAGTACATAGTATCTCTTTCTATCATTTATAAAATTTCAATCGCACCTCTAAATAGGAGTTTAAGGTTGGTTAGGAGAGTAACATAATCTTCTCCATATTATGTATATCATTTTGCTTCCACTACATCTATTTTTTATCGATTTTATAGTTGAATGAAAGCTCCATCCAAAATACGTACCATCAACGACACTTACATAAGATTAGTATCACTTTATCCAATGGTGCTTCTATGAAACTATAGTTCTTTTATCTCTATGCGAGAAAATCAGGTTTTTCTAATCCATATTCTTTCATAAAAGAGTTAATTTTTTAAAAAAAGCTCAAAAGATGGAGCAATCTACTCCAAAGGACTCTCAATCTAAACCCAACACTAAATAAGTCAATCTAAGAACTATTTTTACTTGTCCTTATCAAAGTTCTATTTCTATTAAAATATAACAACAACCTAGGAGTGACACAATGCACGGCTTATTATAAAAATATCTTCATATATTTATTCTTTGATATTTTTAACATTCCTTTATAACTTGCAGATTGTATGGTATACAAGGTTGATGTTATAAGAGATGTTAGAGTGGTTGATGGTGGTTTTTTTGGTACTATTAATAAGAAAGAGTGTTTTTAAAGGGAGCCCACAACCTTTTACAAAGCAACCTGCCATAGAGGCAGCAAGAAGAAAATACATCAAAACACAAAAAATTAGGAGACCCTCAAAATAGTAAAGGAGATAAGACGAATCAACCAATGAGAGAATCAAGATAGTTCTTGAAAGCATGATATTCTGAAAGAAAAACAGTATTGAGATGCAATATAAACAAAAACTAACTCGATGCATGAAATAGGACGAACGTAATCAAATCAAGACCAAACATAAAGAGAAATAAGGAGCACATCCCTTTTATATTAATGTGATTCAAAACTTGGTTACAATCCATCTCCTCCCCTTTTAGGGGCTAGGAGTGTTAGCATGTTTTGGTTACAATCGTGATCAATAATCCTTCTTTCGCATGCCCACATTTGAAATGGGCGGGCCAAAGTGTTTTCGTCGCTTGTGTTGATGAGTCCTCAATCCTTGCTGCTCCTCCTGTGTTCAAAGAAACAACAAAGGCGTTAGTAGCACCTGCTGCAAATAGGAAAGGTTTGTTCCTTGAAATTAATAAAAGATGCATGTAAAAGATTATCGAAATCAGTGAGTAAAATGAATCTAAATCACCTACAAATCTGATAGAGACCAAAAGACCTTACTAGAGGGCCATCGACATTGAAACAGTCGGCCAATTTACATTCAACTAGAATTCATCCCTGGGCAGGACGAATTCTACTGTAATTCGTCCCCGGGTGGGACGAATTCTCCTATGATAAAAAGTTGAAGTGATGCCGTCTAAATGTCAAACCTCGGGACCTCCAGAAGATCTGCAAACATAGGGGTTAAGTAATTGGGGCCATTTTGGGATGACCCAGATGGTCGGATTCTCCCAATTTGGCCTCTATCCACGGGAATTCGACGTCGCTACCTGCAAGTTAATGAGGGCTACAAAATCGACAAAGCATGATAATATTTGATAAATGTCTTCTGAAATCAAGATTGTGAGCTATCTAAACAACATAGAGTGTAATGTAAGATAAAAAAGTAATAACAAAATAGACTCAAATGAAACTAACAAAAAAGTGTGGGGTGCCCAAGCGGGCCGCCCTCATTAGAACTTGATTTCGGCGCCAATCCACTAGGGATGGGCCCAAAATCTCTTAGAATGGGTTGTCGGCAAATTGGTGGATTAAGGTGGTCAAATGTTGGGTTTGGGTTCGGATCCACACTTCCAAAAGCCACCCAATAACCTCTCTTGCGAAAGAGATTAATGGATGTGAAAAGGTGAATCGAAAATGGGTGCAATAGGGTGTTCAATTTGGCAACACTTCGTTGCTTGAAAATGCCTCCAACCTGTCCTCATTTGGGTGGGAAAGTCCACCATTTTATAGACCCAAGGGGTCTCTTTGGAGGGGCATGCAGGGATGCCATGTGGCGGCCATGCCTTCCCAAGAGGGAGGAGACTCCTCCCTGACTTGGGCTTCCATGACTGCCTTTGTGACAGTCCTCTAACTGCCAATCTACCCACCTACATGCACATGCACGACAGGAGGCAATAATTGGTTGTCCTCGGTTGCCACTTGGTAGCATTCTTCTTTTTGCCCGTTAAACCTGGAATTCATCCTGACCAAAGACGAATTTAGAATTTGTCCCTAGGTGAGACGAATCCCAGTTAGAATTCGTCCCTGGGTGAGAGGAATACTGAGCAAAGTGCCTGAATGTGCCAAATTGCCTTTTGACCTTACAAAATTGCTATAAAAGTGGTTAGGACCACTGTTTAACCTCTAAGGGCTGCCCTGGGGGATGTGTGTGTCAAAGCGATCAGTGTTTGTAGTCACATAATCGGATTGGTGTTGTTTTGGTGTCTATAGATGCCCCTTTTTGGGATGCGCTATGCATGGCGCAACAACGAGCAAAAAAATAGATAACCAAAGCACTAATGATTAGGGTTTCTTGGTGACCTAACCAAATTTTGATGCCCCAAGCATGGAAAGGGCATGCATTCTTGAATCCTTGCTTCTGACGAGCTAAGGAATTTGATTTCAAGTATTAACCTATTTTGGTGAGGTGTGACTTGAGCTTGGTCATTGATCAGTCATGAATAGGCAAAGGGCGCAACCTTTTGTCCATGGGGGGAAACCTTGTGTTCATGATTTGGGAATGCCAAGTGTTTGATCAATTTGTGATTATTGCTTGTTTTCTGCCCCAAGGAGGAGCGTGATTGTCTTTGTCAATGATTCTTTGAATGCATGTCATTGCTTTGATTGGGTGTGTGTTTGTTGATTGGTGACTGAGTGTGACTACCCCCTCAAGCGACGAATCGATGAGGGAATGACCTTCGTGAGAAAAGAGACGAGTCGCTTGACCCAAGATGACTTGTGCAAGGGTGCCTTTAGATGGTTTATCGTTAAGTATGTGCAATTTTCCCAACATTTAGACCTATTTTTTGTGGGTGTTAACCCTTTTTGCGACGTTGTTTGGAGCTGAAATTGGCAAAAATCTGTCTTCCCATGGAGCGGTCCAGCTAAGATAGCCTTCTTAGGGAGTAGGATAATGACAATTTGTGACCCCAATGTCTGTTTTGTATGCCCGGGATGTCAAGTGCAACAACACTCTCATCGGGAAAATTTATTATCTGTTTTAGTGCATTTTTGTCCAATTTTTGATGTTTTTGAAATTTTTGCCTTGAATTCGTCCCAGGGTGGGATGAATTCTAGCTTTAGAATTCGTCCCTGGGTGGGACGAGCACTAACCAGAGCGCTCGCCCCAGGGAAGGATGAATTCCAGCTCAAAAGGCCTATTTAAGGGCCAAAACTTGAGTTTGGGCTCATTTGCATCTAATTTTTCTTGCGATTTGGAGCTTTGGGGAGGAGGAGGTTAATTCTGCGATGCGAAGCGCTGTCGGATTTTCCCTGCCATCATGAGTACACAAACCGGATCGAGCGACGGAGCCGAAGCGAGACCAGTAAGTGCTCCCTAGAGTTTATTTTTGTTTAAAATTGTAATTGTTTTATTTGATTATTTTTGTGATGATGTTTTTCAAAATTTTTAAAAATTAAAACCCTGAAACTGAATTGAAGACAACTAAGACTTAGTGTACAACTAAACGTAGCATAAAACTTGGGTAAAGAATTTTACAACTAAACCCTAGGATAATGGAACGTAAAACCCTAAGACGTAATTTTTGTGTTTTTGAATTTTTTTATGTTGTTTTTAAATTAATCAATTAAGATTAGGAACCTTAAGACTGAAAAATTTATATATTTTTTATTTTGTTTCATTTTATTTTGTTTGAAATTTATCAGTTAGGATTTAGGAACCCTTGAACTGAAAAATTGTTTGAATTTTGAATTTTTGTTTGTAAATTAATCAGTTAGGATTAGAAACCCTGAAACTGAAAATTTGATTTTTGTTTGAATTTTTGTGCTTGTTTTTGCTGTACATTGGTAGGCAATATTGTATATGCATGTTATTACTGTACAGTTCTTTTCCATGATTTTAATTAATTTTTTTTTTTTTTTGGTGTGTTTTCTTTTGCAGGTTGTTAGGATCCGGTACCGTGTACCCACTGCTTTCACTGAGGCATGGGGGGCACTGACTGAGGCTGATTGGGAGTGGCTTGATGCCCTTGGGCTCAAGCAGGTGGCTCGACTGGAGCCTGTGGTCCCGGATCAGGCCTATTTGATGGCCCTGATCAAACTTTGGGATCCATGGACCAACACCTTCCATCTCCTGATAGGGGATATGACTGTGACTATGGAGGATATCTATCGACTTCTTCGGATTTCGATAGATGGACTGCCCATCACGACATCACCGCATGATCAGCGGACTGCTATACTGACGAGATGCTTCGGGCATGGGGAGCGGTTGGGCGTAGAGAACCCAATGGAGACGGCCGAGGTGGACTGCCAGGTTGGAAGGATTTTGGTTGGATGGTGGCAGGAGAGGGGGGTGTTAGGAGTGAGGCACGCATTCCTTATGGGCCTCATTTCCAACATGCTATTACCTGACTCGTCAGGCGCGAGGTTCCCATGGAACCTGCTGGATTTGGTGTGGCAATTGGTAGAGTGCCCGATAGAGGCACCGCTGATCCTAAGATGGGGACAGACACTGTTGGCATAGCTCTACGGGGAGCTGTATGGGGTCCGTTGTCGACAGCAGAAGGGGGTCAACTGCAGTTATCTGTTGCAGTGCTGGGGTTGGCAGCACATAGGAGTTGAGAGGCCAACCGGGTTACCATGGACGACTCGGGCGATGATGGAGGATAAGGAGATAGGTTATGCAGTTCTATGGCGGAGGTCCGAAGAGCAGGGGCAGAGTCGGCGGTGGGCAAGTGTCATAGGGCACTATGCCGATGTCTTCTCTCGGCTCACTCTAGGGGAGGTGGTTTGGCACCCTTATCGGGACTGTCCAGCTTGGCCAAAGGCTAGAGAGTGGCTCCGATGGGTATGCAGGGAGCGGTGGTTGATTGGGCGACACGGGACCGAGCATGAGTTCTTCTCATATAGCTGGGTTACATGACAGTTTGGGGTGCGCCAAGGGTTGCCTAGTGAGCCCATGGTCTATCGACACCGAGGAGATGAGAGGACTCTAGATCGACCGGTCATCGCGCCATTGGGCGAGGATTAAGACGCGATGATCGACGTCCCGGACGTGGATGACATCGGGACTACCACTGAGTATGACTCGTGGTGGGTACTACGACGATGGCGAGGAGAGGGGCCACTAGGAGGCACGGAGGTGGCAACGGAGGGTGCTGAGGCACCAGGGGATGATTGGGGAGCTCCGTTGGAGGATGCAGACATGGTTGAGGTGGGGGGTGAGGATGTAGATTTGGGAGCTCCGGATCAGCCGGACATGCAGGACATGGCAGAGCAGTGGGAGCCAGAGCAAGCTGTTGTTCTAGAGAGTCCTATGCTTCAAGAAGATATGGAGGAGATGGAGTTTGGGATACGCGCTGAGAATGCACGATTGACAGAGCTGCTACAAATGCGGGATCAAGAGCTGGGGGATGCGTTGCGGGAGAGGGATCTCCTACGGGCTCAGCTAGTAGAGCGAGATAGGGTTTTGGCATAACACGACGATGCAGTAGCTTACTACCATCGGCGGGAGGCAGAGTGGTGCCGGCACTAGCTAGATTTGGAGAGGGAGGTCATCCACCTTGGTGGGCGGCTACCTGAGCCGTCGGGAGGTGGATCTTCATGCTCAACGAGGGATAGTGCTACTGAGCAGTCAGCATCATCTCATCACAGGTGATTGGATGAGGGAGGCGACAGTAGGCGTGATGTGGGGGCTAGTAGTAGCCATCCTAAGGGGTCCCATAGGACCCACACCACAGGGGGTAGTTCCCGTCGCATCGATCCTATGTGATCATGGTGGTCGATGCCTTAGGCTGGGTGTTTTTGTTACATGATTACGGGGTCTGAGGACCAGTTTTGTAGCCTATGGGCATTTTTTTGACGATATATATATATATATACCGGCTTTAATGTGGTTATGCACATGTGATGATTTGATTTTATGCATGATGGTTTATGAATATGGATGTATGCATGTTTATTTATTTTGATGGATGCATATGTTATGATGAATGCAAATGTTTTTGATTTGTATGTGATATGCAAAATGAAATGGGTGAATGGGATTTGTGATGTTTGGCTATGGCACCATAGACTGTTTAGAACTCTGTTATTTTGTTTTTATGCGATTGTTGTGATGCATGACTTTGTATGTATACATGTGGTTTTTCTCTTTTTTTGTATTTTCTAATGGTATTGCAAAGATGAAAAGTAGCGCAGTTGGTTTAGAAATGTAGCTAAGGTTTTCTGAGACTCAGACGGTTTTAACTCACTAGCCATGACTGTACTTTGTCTTACAAGACTTTTGAACAAGGTATGAATCGGACTTGTTTTTGACCAAGCTATTTCACATCCCTGTGTGTGCAATTGAGTTCATTTATGTGGTATTTGTCAGGATACCGCCAGTGCCAGATGGGCTTTCAACCGAACCTATACTGAGGATCACCTAATTAGATCCACTAACTCCTTTGTTGTATTTAGTTAGATTAATCTGTGGTGTTATCCAAGATACCATAAGCTAGCTCATCCTTATGCAAACATTGGTCTGCATATACGCAAAGCGAATGTGACAAATATATCATCATGCGGGTAGGATACCACCATTGCCAGATAGGCTGTCAACCAAACCTGTAATGAGGATCACCTAGATGGTTTTCAAATGCTGAGAATTCCAAAAATTCAAGTTTAGGTTATTTATTGGTTGAATGATTTGGGAGACTTTCTTGTTTATATAGTGATGCAAATCACTGTTTATTTTTCTATTTACTTTTCTTTTTGAGCAAGGATTTTGAATAGTGGTGATAACCACTATTACTTGATTTTGTATTTTGAGCGATGTGAGTTTGAGCTTGTGAATGGCCTTGATCCTCGTGGCCTTGGGGATGACTACCCATCCTGGTTAGGGGCGGATAGTACGAATCCTTACGACGTTGGGGACCAAGGGGATGATGGAGATTATGAAGTAGGGGCATTGATCTTTTAGGCCTTGGGGACGACTACCCATCCTGGTTAGGGGCGGATAGTACGAATCCTTACGACTTGGAGACCAAAGGTGAATGGAAAGTGTTAGGATGATGATTTATTGGAATTTTTTTCATGAATGGCGTTGATCCTTTTAGGTCTTGGGGATGACTACCCATCCTTGGAAGGGACGTGTAGTACGAATCCTTACAACTTTGGGAACCAACTATGATTGGGATTTGGTAGTGGTGAAAACCATTGTGTATTAAGGTGAATGGATAGGGAAGAGCTCGTCCTTTTATCAATTCTTAGCATTCTAGAACCATTCGCATAGGGGGATGAGCAAGATAACCATTTTTCTTATGGTGACCTGGATTACTATGCAGGTTTCATCTTTCGTTCACACAACTTGGGAATTTTTATGTGTTTTAATTTGTGTTGGGATGCTACGTAACAAGGCGTATTTCAAGTGTAACTCTACCTTCGTAAAATATGTTTGACTCGGTACATTACGTGGCTAAAGAGCAAAATGATGACTGAATTACAAAAACTCTTGATACATTATAAGACCACTGACTCTATTGTGGTAAACAACAGTAAATGGCATTTGTTTGCTATTTTGTAAAATGGAAAAGTGTGGAACAAGATGGACTAGCAGAATAATTACAGTCTATGGTGCCTTTGACCTGTATGACCACAAATATGCAATGTATGGATGCAATGCTTAATGCAACTATGTATTTTGTATTTTTGATGGATTTTTTTTTGTGAATATGAAGATGAGATGCGAGAAGAGCTCTTTATTGATGAATTTGAGCATGCCTAGAAATGAGATGTAAATTTTTGTTGTTTTTGATGATTTTTGGATTTTTTTTTTTTTGAGTTTCTGACCAAGTGATTGTGAGATTCCTTGGAGCATTTTGGGGTTGACCAAGCGATTTTAGGGATCCTTGGAGCATTTTGGGATTGACCAAGCGATTTTAGGGATCCTTGGAGCGTTTTTGGGATTAACCAAGCGATTTTAGAGATCCTTGGAGCATTTTTGGGATTGACCAAGAGATTTTAGGGATCCTTGGATCATTTTTGGGATTGACCAAGCAATTTTAGGGATCCTTGGAGCATTTTTTGGATTGACCAAGCGATTTTAGGGATCCTTGGAGCATTTTTGGGATTGACCAAGCGATTTTAGGGATCCTTGGAGCATTTTTGGGATTGACCAAGCGATTTTAGAGATCCTTGGAGCATTTTGGGATTGACCAAGCGATTTTAGGATCCTTGGAGCGTTTTTGGGATTGACCAAGTGATTGCGATAATCCTTGGAGCTTTTGGGGTGACCAAGTGATTGCGATAATCCTTGGAGCATTTTGGGTTTTGACCAAGCGATTATGAGAATCCTTGGAGCTTTTTGGTTTGGACTATGGCTCTTCATGGGATAGAGGTACCCCCAGCTTGATGGTCTTTGCGCTTTGGATCTGGCTCTAGAGGGATTGGCACGAATGGATCGGCCCTATGTGCGGAGATGAGGGCAGGATCTGCCCTCGGCACTGATATTGCTATGGGATCTCTTGGTGGAAGTTGATCTTTATGTGCCCAAAGTGGCGGATGTAACGCTTGGTCCCACTGTGGTGGGTTAACGTGCCACTCATGCCCTAGTATTATGTTTAGCTGTTGAATTGCTTCATCGATATTTATGGGATGTCGATGCTGTCGCATGTGATTGCTGTGGGCTATCTCTGTTTTATCCTCACCTTTAGCCAGTGAATATAGCTCATCAGAATCTAGATATTTTGAGACATGGAGGATTACATCATCAGGTAGCCCTACGGTTAAAGGTTGATCCTCTTCGAAAGGAGCCTCATGTAAGATGGGCCTTGGGAGCTCCAAAATCTTGGTCTCTACCGACTCTAAGTGCTCTAGCACTTTGCATGTATCAAGAGATTTTAGCTCCTCCTCTTTGGTTGGTTCTTGTTGAGGAACTTGGGGCCTATGGAGGGGTGGCCAGATAGCACCCCCCATGCCTTGGTAGGGCATTTCCTCCCGCTCTTCTTCTCGCTCTGATTCCTTAGAGGCTTCTTGATGAATTTCTAAGGGTGGCCCATAAACCTGAGTGGGTTCCTGAGGAAGGCACCCATCATTGGTTATAGGAGTGGCCTCCCGTTCATGTCTAGGAGGCATCGAGGGTGGTGCTCGATAAGGTCATGGAGACTTCTCTCGCACCCAGGGGTTGTGCCTCTCATAATGTTTTGTCTTATGTGTGTGAGGGGTTGGAGTCCTCTCTTGCATAGTGTGTTGGAACAACTCATCCTTCTGGTGATGAAGGTGCTCTTTATTTAGAAGATACCATTACTCTAATTATTGTCGTTCTAGCTCAAGTTGTTTGAGTTGCACCCGATAGGCGACATGCTCGACAGATTCTAAGATAGTTGGTCTTGCCGTATCATGTCTAGAAGGGCTAGATGCCTCTCTGACATATCTATCTCGGTCGTAGTGATCCAATATCTCTATAGGCCGCCTCCCTCTATTGGGGGTAGTGGCATTCCCTCGGGGCTTTAGCCTCAGTGAGTGGTCCTGATAGATAGCAGGTGTGGAGGCGTATTGCTCCTGCATTGTATATTGCTCTCGAGGAAGGTAGGGGTCTTCCTCGTGCTCTCTTTCATAAGTGAAAAGGGGACGGACGGAGTTGGCTCACCTTGCTTGAGGAGCCTTGTGCTCTAGATTTGTCCTTGTAGTCCTGACAACTAGAGGGGGTGAAGGAGGGATAGTGTAATCATGTGGTTCCTCCCGTCGAACCCTATGTTGACCTAGCACTTCATCACGCGATGACCACTCATAGCGAGCATCTAAGGGAGCTCTCCTACGGATGTACCCCTCATGGAAGGGTGTGTGCTGGGTGCTATGCTAAACAGGAGTGCCCCTAGAAGAGGTGCCCCTATAGTCCCTTTCCGTTAAGGTGTGGAGGGGTCTACCTTGTGTGTCAGGCCACCAAGGTGGTATGACCAAATCCTTGGGGCTATATCGGAGGTGACTTGTGCCTCCTTGGATATTCCCCACAGCATCCACCCATGACTGGGCTTGGCTATGGGTGAGCACCATGATGATGTCTCTCTAAAAACCCTAAAAATTGAAATGAGTCCGATGGGGCCCAAAATTGGGGTGCGCATCCTTCTTACCATAGATAAGACAAAAATGAAGTTTCAAGTCCTAACTCTAAATACATTAGGAGATATTGACCTCCGAACTGCTCAAAAAGCATAAAAAATTAGGTTATAAAATTTAAAACCTAATTTCGGAGCACTAGATGATGGATTTTGACCTCCCAACTAACTCCCTATAAAATTTCAAGTCAATCGGAGCTATGGTTGAGAAGTTATGGCCCCGGCAAGATGCACTAAAATTTAGGGAAAAATATAAGATTTCCCATATTTTGTTGGATGCTCCTGCATCACTTATGGGCACCTTTGGGGTGCTCTTGGGTTGACCAAAGGGTTCATGGACACCTTTGGGGCATTTTGGGGATGACCAAGCGATTGCGGGAATCCTTGGAGCTTTTTGGAGCGAGTGACAAAATGCATAGATTTTTATCTTTTTGTTTATGATTTTTCTATTTTTTTTTGTTACACTAAGCAAAAATGAACACACACATACACAAACGATGATTATCTCTTTTAAATATTAATGGTGTGTCCTAAACTGGTTTAGTGCATTTTGATGATATTGTTTTGTTTTTGCAATTTTTGAAGAATGTTTAAATGCAGAATGTTGGCTCATATGACTCCCAATAATGGTCGCCCCTTCAATATACCATTGTCGGACCAATATACCAACCTCTCTATATACCCGCCCTTACGAGAGGGAAACTATAGGTATGTGAGAGCAGATGGTACGTGGAACATAGGCGGTAAGGAAGGGGGATTTTCCTGTTAATGAAACTTACCATAGAAGACTTATCCTCGTGTGCATGGGAATCACCCCAGCGACACTCGGTCAGCTTTCGTCAGGATTTACACCTAACAACAGTGACAATCGAGAAAATGGATGCAAAATCAAGCCAAAGTGGTGATGAACCCACCATTGGTCTTGATCAAAGGCTAGGGTATTACGACCAGCTCCTTGGTTTAAAGATACCATGTGATGTGTGTGTGGTTTATTTTAATTGAAATTGAAACATGCAAGCAACCAACTTTCCCTAAGCAAGAAAAAGTTGACGAAAAAATAGAAACAAAAAATAAAAAAAATGATAGGGATAGTTTTGGAACCTTACCTCTTTTCTGCCCAGACTTGCTGTTTCTGATCTTCGGCTCTAAAAATTTACAGACAAAAATTCATCCCTCTATGAGACGAATTACAGAATAGAATTCATCCCTGCCTGAGACGAATTTGAATTCATCTCAAGGTCAGACGAATTACAGTAAAGTATTTGTCGCAGTCAAAGACGAATAACAGTTTGCTTTTGAAAAATGGTACCTGTCAAGCACCAAACACACAAAAATATCAGTTACTTGATCTTAAAAACCAGGGGACAGAGTCCCACCATGATCGCCACTGAAAGCATGAGATTTTGGAAGTTTTTGAAAGGAAAACTATTTCTATGCATTCAAAATCATACTAACGTTTAAGTCCTAAAAATATGAAGTGCATTAAATGAAAGAGGCAAATTGCTTGAAATGAGATACAAGAATTTAGAGAAGTCACAACCCTTTTATTTAACTCTTTAACCTCGGTTACAAAATCGCCTCCTCCCTTTTTAGGGGTTAGGAGCGTTAAATAGATTTGGTTACAATCGTGATCAATAAATCCTTCTTCCGCATGCCCACATTTGAAATGGGCGGGCCAAAGTGTTGTCGTCGCTTGTGTTGATGAGTCCTCGATCCTTGCTGCTCCTCCTACGTTCAAAGAAACAACAAAGGTGTTAGTAGCACCTGCTGCAAATAGGAAAAGTTTGTTCCTTGAAATTAACAAAAGAAGCATGTAAAATATTATCGAAAACAGTGAGTAAAATGAATCTAAATCACCTGCAAATCAAAGACCTTACCAGAGGGTCATTTCCATTGAAACAGTCGGCCAATTTGCATTCAACTGGAATTCGTCCCTGGGTAGGAAGAATTCTACTGGAATTCATCCCCGGGTAGGACGAATTCTCCTGTGATGAAAATTCGAGGTGATGTCATCTAAATGTCAAACCTCGGGACCTCCAAAAGATCTGCAAACATAGGGGTTAAGTAATTGGGGCCATTTTGGGATGACCCAGATGGTCAGATTCTCCCAATTTGGCCTCTATCCTCGGGAATTCGATGTCGCTACCTGCAAGTTAGTGAGGGCTACAAAATCGACAAAACATGATAATATTTGATAAATGTCTTTTGAAATCAAGATTATGAGCTATCTAAACAGCATAGAGTGTAATGTGAAATGAATAAATTATAGAAAGCAAATTAGAATGACACTTAAAATGTGCGGGGTGCCCAAGTGGGCCACCCACCGTTGGAACTTGATTTTGGCACCAATCCACTAGGGGTGGGCCCAAAATCTCCTAGATTGGGTTGTCGACAAATTGGTGGATTAAGGTGGTCAAGTGTTGGGTTTGGGTTCGGATCCATGCTTCCAAAATCCACCCAATAACCTCTCTTGCGAAAGAGATTAAGGATGTGAAAAGGTGAATCGAAAAAGGGTGCAATGGGGTGTTCAATTTGGCAACACTTCGTTGCTTGAAAATGCCTCCAACCTATCCTTATTTGGGTGGGAAAGTCCACCATTTTATAGAACCAAGGGGTCTCTTTGGAGGAGCATGCAGGGATGCCATGTGGCGGCCATGCCTTCCCAAGAGGGAGGAGACTCCTCCCTGACTTGGGCTTCCATGACTGCCTTTGTGACAATCCTCTAACTGCCAATCTACCCACCTACACGCACATGCACGACAGGAGGCAATAATTGACTATCCTCGGCTGCCACTTGGCAGCATTCTTCTATTTGCCCATTAAACCTGGAATTCGTCCTGACTAAAGACGAATTTAGAATTCGTCCCTGGGTGAGACGAATCCCAGTTAGAATTCGTCCCTGGGTGAGACGAATACTGAGCAAAGTGCCTAAATGTGCCAAATTGCCTTTTGACCTTACAAAATTGCTATAAAAGTGGTTAGGACCACTGTTTAACCTCTGAGGGCTGCCCTGGGGGCTATGTGTGTCCAAGCGATCAGTGTTTGCAGTCACATAATCGGATTGGTGCTATTTTGGTGTCTACAGTTCTACATCATTGAATCAAATTCGTTGGTGGTGGTTTTAAAGATGTGTTATTTATTGATATTATTAATATGAGTTTGCTTTATAATTCTAACTTATGATAAAACTATAGAGTTGAGTGTCATAAAGAAGTTTGTTATATTATAAATCTAAAGTTATACTTTAGGATTATTGTTATGGATAAGATAGATAAAGACAATATTTCTAAGTATTATCAAGCTATGTGCCTCTAATGTTTGTTATTCAATTCTTCTATGCTTGAAGAATATGACTTATGACATGAAAGATTAGGTCGCATCAATTTTAAGAGCATTTCTTTTATAAATGATATTAAAATAACTAATGACATTTCTCAAATAACCTTGTCCAATGGTACTTACGTAGATTGCATAATTCAGAAGATCCATAAAGAACCATAATCCAATGTAAAAATCAACATGCAAGTAAAAAACTTACACTTAATACATAATGCATGGTGATTTGTTAGAAGCTGTAAAAATATTATCTCTTAACAATTATAAACATGCACTTAGTCTTGTTGATAATAAATTTAGGAGAACATGAGTTTACCTTTTGAAATCTAGAGGTGAAATACTTGATTTCTTTACCAAATTTCATGTTTTTACAGAAAAGGAATCTAATTATAAGTTAAAAATCCTATGATTTTGAAAGCACGAGAATACGGAAACAAAAAGGAATATGTTGAATACAATGTGTCTAAAACCAAACTTAACGCCAAAAGCTGATAATAATCTAAATATGAGCCATAGATCTTATTTTGATCGGTTAGGTTAAGGAATTGCAGGCAAAATGCTCATGCATGTTGTAAATATTAAGGACTCCGTAAGGATGGTCGAGAAGACGGTCTAGTAATCACGGTCCATTCGAGGAAGCTACCTATTTGCCAAGAAGCAACTAGAACTCGTGCTTGGCAAATTGTCCAAACGATTTGCCAATTCCTAGATTCAAAGCGACTTGGCTTTTGGACGAGGTCAAGCTTATTTTCTTAAAAAAGTCCAATTTTCGCGGTTTTAACCAGAACACTTCCGTCTTGCGTTTTGTTTGGTCATTAAAGGAGGAAACTCCAGATGGCATTTGTAGAGCAAGATTTTTTTTTTTTTTTTTAAGTTTTTAGCTTGGTTGTTGAAGGCACTTTCAAGGGGTGGTTATATATATTCTTGGTCATAGAAAGAAAAATATAACTATTTGAATTATTGAAGGTTTAAAGTTGTAAACAATCTTTTAAATAGGAATTTTGTAGATACTTTAGTTTTTATTTATCATTAGGTTGCATATTAGCGTTTTTTAAAACCCATGAAGGTTTAGGATTGTTAGATAGGTTTTTCATTTAGCATAAGATAGTGAGAGAAATCTATCTTTTATACTAATTAAACCTTTTGAGTAGTTGTTTTAATATAATTTCAAGAGAGGTGTTATTTAAATATTTTAGATTTTAATATATAAGATGATATATATAATATTAGTAGAGAGGTTTATTTGATGTAAATTCAAGATAGATACCGTTTAAGTTTTTTTGGGGAAATTATTTGAAGACATTTAAATAAAAAAGTTTTGATGTTAATGTTCTAACTCCTTCATTATAATTTTTTGTGTGAACGCATATAAGTGTAGGCATCCAATTGTGAACACATCATCAATGTCTAAAATTTCCAACATCTTCGTAAATCAACCAATCAATCATATTCAAGACCAAATTGGGACTATTTATTGTTCCAAAGAAAAAGTGTTGTGGCATCAACAAAAGCATTGTTAACGCTTTTGTAAAATTTAGCTTTTTGATCATTTCTTGTCGAATTTGACGAGAAATTATCTTCGCAAAAGTGTTGGAGAATTATCACCACCAAAAATGTTAATCATTTATAAAAATCATAAAATATAAGCATCAATGCATTGCATATTTAAGCAAAAGCACTACTAATTATAGGTTTGACGGTGCTACCGCTCTCTACTTTAGTCATAGTGATAGAACGATAAAGTGTTGTTCGTAAACAAAATAATCGATAATGCTATTGCTCACCTAGTGGTACTTTTTCCACTGAGTACATAGCTTCTCTTTCTATCAGATTATAAAATTTTAATCTCACCTCTAAACATGAGTTTAAGGTTGGTTAGGAGAGAAACATAATCTTCTCCATATTAGGTACATCCTTTTGCTTTCACTACATCTATTTTCTATCAATTTTATAGTTGAATGAAAGCTCCATCCAAAATATGTACCATCAACGACACTTACATAAGACTAGTATCACTTTAGCCAATGGCGCTTCTATGAAACTATAGTTTTTTTATCTCTATGAGAGAAAATCAGGTTTTTATAATCCATATTCTTTCATAAAAGAGTTAATTTTTTTAAAAAAGCTCAAAATATGGAGCAATCTACTTCAAAGGACTCTCAATCTAAACCTAACACTAAATAAATCAATCTAATAACTATTTTTACTTGTCCTTATCAAAGTTCTATTTCTATTAAAAGAGAACAACAACCTAGGAGTGACACAATTCATGGATTATTATAGAAATCTCTTCATATATTTATTCTTTGATATTTTTAACATTCCTTTATAACTTGCAGATTGTATGGTATACAAGGTTGATGTTATAAGAGATGTTAGAGTGGTTGATGGTGGTTTTTTTGGTACTATTAAGAAGAAAGAGGGTTTTGAAAGGGACCCCACAACCCTTTACAAAGAAACCTGGCATAGAGGCAACAAGAAGAAAATACATCAAAACACAAAAAATTAGGAGACCCTCAAAACAGTAATGTAGATAAGATGAATCAACCAATGAGAGAATCGAGATAGTTCTACATCATTGAATCAAATTCGTTGGTGGTGGTTTTAAATATGTGTTATTTATTGATATTATTAAGATGAATTTGCTTTATAATTCTAACTTATGATAAAATTATAGAGTTGAGTGTCATAAAGACGTTTGTTATATTATAAATCTAAAGTTAGATTTTAGGATTATTGTTATGGATAAGTTAGATAAAGATAATATTTCTAAGTGTTATGAAGCCATATATGCCTCTAATGTTTGTTATTATCTTCTTCTATGCTTGATGAAGATGACTTATAATATGAAAGATTAGGTCACATCAATTTTAAGAGCATTTATCTTATAAATGATATTAAAATAACTAATGGAATTCCTCAAATAACCATGTCCAATGGTACTTGCGTAGATTGCATAATTGAGAAGATCCATAAAGAACCATATTCCAATGTAAAAATCAGCATGCAAGTAAAAAACTTACACTTAATACATAATGCATGGTGATTTGTTAGAAGCTATAAAAATATTATCTCTTAACAGTTACATACATGCACTTAGTCTTGTTGATAATAAATTTAGGAGAACATGAGTTTACCTTTTGAAATCTAGAGGTGAAATACTTGATTTCTTTACCAAATTTCATGTTTTTATTGAAAACAATCTAATTATAAGTTAAAAAATCTTATGATTAATAATGGTATTGAGTATTGTAATAGTGGATTTCTTGATCATATAAAATATCATGGAATCGAGGATGAAAAAATAATGCTATAATCACTAGAGCAACATAGTGTTGTTGAATGGAAACATCAAAATAAATACTTACCTCATGCCATGAACATGTATTATAAATTTTGAGCTAAAGAAATATATTTTAGAGTGTATTTAATCAACCAAACTCCTACCAAAGTTGTAAGGAGTTCATTCCTAAACAATCTTACAAAGGGAAGGGGACAAACTTAAAGCACTTGTCTATCTTTGCCTTACCTACATTTGTTCATGCCTTTAAAATAAAAAAGAACCAGTTCAAAATATAAACATGTTCCCCAAATATTTTTTGGTTGTGTTGAACAATTTAAAACATATAGAGTTTATAATCCTAAAATAAATAAGGCTGTAAATCAGAAGAAAAATTTATATTAATGAGGATGGAGTGCATAGTTACACCAAAGTAAGCATTGTTGCATTTTAAACATAATGATGATAATGTTAAATATATAGATGAGGAAATAGATAGTGCAGATAATCTAAATATTGAATGTTAGTGTAGAAGATCATTCTACTTCTACTTCTAATTTGTAATCAAATCAAAGTCCTAAGTGTTTCAAAAATCTTATTCAAGAAAGTGATTAGTGTTTGAGTATGCATGCTCCAAGTCAAACTAGAAGGAAAAATTAGTATAATTAGTCATTGATATCCAAATAAATAAAAATTAAGGATATCCAACCACATTCTCTAGAATAACATAATATTCATCGAAAAGGATTATGCTTTCATAATATAATTCTTTAAGGGGTAATCAAAATTTAAAATTTAGTTCTCACTTAAAGATATACATTTAATTTGTTAAGAATGCTTGTTTAAAACAAATTTTGATACTTAAAACAAATTAATAAAATATAAAACTAGATTAGTTGTAACATTATTTTATTTAATTGAAGGCATAGTTTAAAAGGAAACTTTTGCACTTGTTGCTTGATACACACAACAAAACTAGTCTTAACTTGAGCTATAAAAATAAATTAAAAACTGTCAAGTGGATGTCGAAAATTTATTTCTAAATGGATATTTGGATGATTAAATTTACATGTGTAACCCAATAATCTTATTAAGAGAGGCAAAGAACACTTAGATAGGAAAATAAAGAAATCAATTTATGGCATGAAACAACATGCTAGAGAATGACATTTGAAATTTGATGATTATTAAATTCCTCAAGTATTTTCTTGAAGTAAGAGTGATCCTAACCACCATAATAATAATAATAGAGCTTGGTTGTAGAAGGTACTTCCAAGGGGTGGCTATGTATTCTTGGTCATACAAAGAAAAATATAACTATTTTGGACATTGAAGGTTTAAAGGTATAGATAATTTTCTAAATAGAACCTTCATAGACATAGTAGTTTTTATTTATCATTAGGTTTCATATTAGACTTTTAAAATTTACAAAAGGTTCAGGATTGTTAGACATCTATTTCCTTCATTCATAATATACAAATAAGAATCTACCTTTTGCACCTATTCAAATATTTTAAGTAGTTGTTTTAATATTTTCATATAATTTTAAGATAGGTGTTATTCGAATATTTTAGAGCTTAACATCTTATATAAGATATGTACAATATTAGTAGATAGGTTTATGTGATGTAAATCCAAGTTATATACCATTTAATATTTTTTGGGGGAAATAATTTAAAGATATTTAAATACATTTAGTTAGAAAACTCATGATGTAAAGTTTATAACTCCTCCATTATAAATTTTTGTGTAAATATATATAAGTGTAGGCACCCAATTTTAAACACATCATCAACGTATAAACTTTCTGGCATCTTCATCAATCGACCAATCAAGCATATTTAGGACCAAATAGGGACCATTTATTGTTCCAAAATAAAAGCATCATGGCATGAGCGAAAGCGTTGGAAATGCTTTTGCCTCCATGGTAGTGCTTTCGTAAAATTTAACTTTTTGACAATTTCTCATCCAATGTGACTAGAAGTTTTCATCTTTACAAAAGCGTTGGAGCACTATCATCGCCAACACTATTAACCATTTATAAAAATTATAAAACTTGAATCTATGCATAACAATATATCACATATTTATGGTAAATCACTACCAAATTATAGGTTTGATAATGTTATCACTCTCTACTTTAGTCATATTCATAGAACGAGGAAGTGTTGTTTTCCAGTGAAAGCATCATTTTGCTTCCACTACATCTATTTTATATCAATTTTATAGTTGAATGAAAGCTACATCTATTTTCTATCAATGTTTGCATGTGGATGAGCTAGCTTATGGTACCTTAGATTATCCCATGGATTAATCTTGCTAAATACAACAACGGAGTTAGTGGATATAGTTAGGTGATCCTCAATACAAATTTTGGTTGACAGCCTATCTGGCACTGGCGGTATCCTGACAAAAACCACATAAACGAAATCAATTGCACACATAGGGATGTGAAATCACTTGGTCAAACTCAAGTCTAATTTATACCTTATTCAAAAGTATTGCAAGCTAAATGTATAGTCTCGGCTAGTTAGTTAAAATATCTGAATCTTAGAAAAGCTTAACTACATTTTAAAATATTTGGTACATTTCATTACATCCATCCCCATCATAAAATATGCAAAAATACAAAAACAAAGTTCTCACATGCAAAGTCATTCCATAAAGTCATAACAAACATACAGAAAGCCAGTAAATCTTGTACAGTCTATGGTGCCATCGATAATTTATCAACAAATAATTTCATTCATTCCATATGTATACATCATATAATTAGAAATATCGCATTCATAATACCACATGCATACATCATCATAAATAACTGTTCATAAATAGAAGACAAAAAAAATCATGACAAGTGTATAAACACAAAGAAAGTCATATGTATATATATCATCAAAAATACCCGTAGGCTACAATGAACCGGTTCTTTGACCTCACAACAAAAGCCAAAATTTCAAAAACCCCCAAGCCTAGGGTGTCGACCACCATGATAACCAATGATCGATGCGATGGGAACTACCCCTATGGTGTGTATCCTATGGGACCTCTTAGGGTGACTGTTGCTCACCCCTGCATCATGTCCACAACCCCCCCTCATCCAATCACCTACAATGAGACGATGTTGACTGCTCAGTATCGCTTCCCCTCATCTGGTGTGAAGAATCACCTTGAGAGGGCTCAGGTACCCACCCCCCAAGGTGGATGATCTCTCCCTCCAACTTCATTTAGTTTTGGCACCACTCCACCTCCCACCGATGGTACATTGCTACTACATCATCGTGCTACTCCAGCTACGTCCATAGGAGATCCCTCTTTCGTGTCACATCGATATCTCCCTCCTACCAATGGTACATAGCCCATGCGTTCTCCCACTCTGCTAGCTAAGTCCATAAGAGATCCCTCTCCTACAGAGCCTCCCCTAGCTCCTCATATCGCCTCTAAAGTAGCCCCACTAATCATGCATTCTCAGTGTGCAACCCTGCCTCCATGTCCTCCAAAATTGCCTGATGCATAGGCAAATCCGAGATAGCAACCTACTTTGGCTCCCACCACTTTGGGACGTCGTGCATCTCAGGCTAGTCCAAAAATACAAAACCCCCACAAAATCATCCACCTTTACCATGTTCGCATCCTCAAGAGGAACCCCCTAGCCCTCTCCTAATGCCTCTGCATCATCACCCCCTACTATTACCACCTCCGCGTCCCATAGAGGCCCCTCGCCTTGCCATCATAGTAAGGTCCACCACTAGTCATACTCAGCGATCGCCCCGATGTCATCCACATTCGAGACATCAATCGTTGTGTCTACATACTCATCTAATGGTGCAATGACTGGATAATCTAGAGTCCTCTCATACCCCCGATGTTGATAGACCATGGGCTCACCAGGTAACCCCTAGCACACCCCAAACTATTGTGTAACCCGATCATATGGGAAACACTTCTTCTTAGTCCTGTGATGCCAAATCAGCCACCACCCCTACGTACCCATTAAAGCCACTCTCTAGCCTCAATCCAGGCTGGACAGTCTTGGTAGGGGCAAAAAAAAACCTACCCTAGAGTAAGTCAAGCGAAGGCATTGGCATAGTGCCCTACGACACCTGCCCACCACCTACTCTGACCCTACTCCTTTGATATTTGCCATAATGCCCCATATTCAATCTCTCAGTCTACCATCTCTGCCCACATCGTCTATGGTAACCCCACTGGCCTCTCCATCGCTATGTGCTGCCAAGCCTAGCACTATAAGTAGCTGTAACTAATCCCCTTCCACCTCTAGTAGAAGATCTCATATAGCTCATCGTAGAGCTATGCCAACAAAGTATGTCCCCATCTCATGATCATAGGTGCCTCTGTCAGGCACTCCACCAATCAAAACACCACCTCCAGTAGGTTCCATAGGAACCTCATGCCCAAAGAGTCGAGAAGCTGCATGTTGAAAATGAGGCCCATCAGTAATGCATGCCTCACTCCCAACACACCCCTCTCTAGCCACCATCGAACCAAAATGCCCCCAATCTGGCAGTCGCCCTCTTCCCTCTCCACTGGGTTGTCCAACCCCATCTCCTCTCCATGTCCAAAGTAGTGTGTCAGCACTATTGTTCGTTGATCCTACGATGTCATCTTGATCAGTAGTCCATCTATCAGAATCCACAGAATCTGATATACATCCTTCAAAGTAACTGTCATCTCCCCTATTGGGATATAGAAGGTATTAGTCCGAGGATCCCACAAGTTGATCAGGGCCGTAAGATAGGCCTGATCCTTGACTACCGACTCCAGCCGAGTCACCTACTTGAGCCCAAGGGCATCAAGCCACTCGTAGTCTGTCAAAGTCAGCGCATCCCATGCTTTCATAAAAATTGTGGGCACACGATACCGGCTCTTCACAACCTACAAAAGAAAACAAAACAAAAACATTAAAACACCATGAAAAATTGTACAACTAACAACAGGCAAATAACGAGATATAAAATTCACAAAAATACCAAAACATTCACAAGAATAATTTGTCAGTCCTAGGGTTTTTTAACTCTAAACTGATAAATTCCAAAAATTCACCAAAATAATTTGTCAGCTTAGGGTTTTTAACTCTAAACTAATAAATACAAACAAACAACAAAATCAAAAAAACTAATTTTTCAATTCCTAAGGTTTTTAACTATAACTGATGAATTAAAAACAAAATTACAAAAAAAATGCATAAACAATTTTTCAGTTCCCATGGTTTTTAACTCTAAACTGATAAATACAACCAAACAACAAAATAAAATAAAAAAACTAATTTCTCAGTTCCTAAGGTTTTTAACTCTAACTGATGAATTAAAAACAAAAATACAAAAAAATGCATAAACTAATTTGTCAGTTCTAGGGTTTTTAACTCTAAGTCTAAACTGATAAATTACAAACAAATTAAAAATTCAAAAAACTAATTTGTCAGTTCTAGGTTTTTTAACTCTAACTGATACATTAAAAAAATGCATAAACAATTTTTCAGTTCCTAGGATTTTTAACTCTAACTGATACATTAAAATCATTCAAAAAAATCATTTTTCAGTTCCTAGGGTTTTTAACTCTAACTGATAAATTAAAAACATTCAAAAAAATCAAAAAAATTAATTTTCAGTTCTTAGGGTTTTTAACTCTAACTGATAAATTAAAAACAATTGACAAAAAATCAAAAAAATCATTTGTCAGTCCTAGGGTTTTTAACTCTAACTGATAAATTAAAAATAATTCAAAAAATAAAAAAAAATAAGTCATTACTAGGGTTTTTAACTCTCAAACTGATAAATTAAAAACAAACAAAAAAATAAAAAAATTGATTGTCAGTCCTAGGATTTTTAACTCTAAATGTCAATTGATCAATTACAAAAAACAAAAACACAAACCACAACAAATAACTAGGGTTAAAGCTACGTTTTTACGCTCAGTTTTACCCTACGTTTCTAACCTAACATTTGATATTTGTTAAACTAGGGTTAAGCAAAGTTTTTAAGTTATGTTTTAAACTAAGTTTTTAAGCTAAGTTTTAAACTACCTTTTGATCTTTGTTTAACTAGGGTTAACCTAAGTTTTTAGTTAAGTTTTGATTTTTTTTAGACTAGGGTTTCTTTTAGTTTATCACAAATGTCAAATCCATATGGTTTTAAATTGAACACATAATACAAAAACAAAAACAACTAACTTACGGTTTTACAAACTGTAACAAACAACCAATAAAGAGGAAGTGCACTCATTGGTCTCGTTTCGGCATCACCGTTGGATGATCCAGTCCATGAACTCATGGTGGTAGAAAAAATTTAGCAGTGCTTTGCTTCATAGGATTGACCTCCTCCTCCTTAGAGCTCCAAATTGCCAAGAAAAACAAATGCAAATGAGCCCAAAACCCAGTTTTGGCCCTTAAATAGGCTTTTTGAGCCTATAATCGTTCCTCCCTAGGACGAGCACTCTTGTTATCACTCGTCACACCTTAGGACAATTACTAAACAGGTATTCGTCCCACCCAAGGACGAATACAGAGCAGAAATTTCAAAAACAGCAAAAAAATGCACCAAAATGCACAAAAATAAGCAATAAAACTGTCCAATGAGAGTGCTTTTGCACTTGGCATTCTGAGCATGCAAAATAGACGTCGCGGTTACAAATCATCACTATCCTATTCCCTAAGAAGGCTACCATAGCCGGACCTCTCCACGGGAAGACGAATTTTCGAGAATTTCATCCCCAAATGGCATCACAAAACGGGTCAAAACCCAACCAAAAATAACAATAACATTGTTGAACGAAGGCACCTTTGCGCCTGACATTCTTGGCATCCAAAACAGACGTTGGGGTCACAAATTGTCACTATTCTACTCCCTAAGAAGGCTACCACAGCCGGACTGCTCCGCGGGAGGACGAATGTTTGCCAATTTCAGCTCCAAGAAGTCCCCAAAAGGGTTACAACCCACCAAAAACAGGTCAGAATGTTCAGAAACTGCTTAAGCATTCAAATATAAACATCTGAAGGCACCCTTACACAATTCATCTTGGGTCAAGCGACTCATCGCTTTTCTCATGCCGATCATTCCCTCATCGATTCATCTCTTGAGGGGGTAGTCACACTTAGTCACCAATCAACAAAAACACACTCAATCATGGAAATGACATGCATTCAAAGGATCATTGACAAAGACAATCACGCTCCTACTTGGGGCAGCAAATAAGCAACAATCACAAGCTGATAAAACACTTGGCATTTGTGAATCATGAACTCAAGTTGATAAAACAATTCCTTAAATACGCAAGGTCTCATCTTGGCTCGCACTGACTTCGCAACGGGAGGAGTGGTTCCTCCTCATAACCATCCCAGAGCTTCCGAGTTGGTATTTGTTATGTATGGAACAATTGTGGTTGGTTTCGTGGATACCAACAACACGCTCTTCTCGCAAACGCTATATCCAGGAGATGTGTTTGTGTTTCCCAGAGGACTCGTGCATTTTCTACAGAACGTGGGAAATACGCCTGCAAGTGCGCTTTCAGGGCTCAACAGCCAGAATCCCGGCGCTTCTCTTCTTCCAAATGTTCTATTTGCGTCGAATCCTCCCATCCCTGACATGGTGTTGGAGAAGGCCTTTCAAATAGACCAAAGCATGGTCGAAGGGATCCGGAAGAACTTGGGTGCCTAGATCGCTACTCACTGCAAAAAAAATAAAAATGGCTCATCAACAAGATTTCTTATGGTTATTGATACATTTAGTCAATAACTCGTTTAAAGATGGATTATTCATTAAATTGTTTTGGAACGAGCATCATAGCTATGCTATCGCCGATTGGTTTGCTAATAAAGATTTCCTTGTACAATTATCTTAATCTGTGTAACCGCATTACACGTAAGTTGCTAAATACTTTGGTCGCTACAATTAGTTTTGCAATTCTCATGTGTAGTTAGGTTGGAAAGTAGCCATGGATTATTACCGTAAAGATATTGGGTTGGCACACCTGTAACTTAAACCCTTCAAGCACAATTTAATTACCGACGATTCGTACCTCGACGGAAGTCTTCGGAGTACACAATTTAATTACCGACGATTCCTACATCGGTGGAAGTGTTCGGAGTACATAATAGACGAAGAGGGCTACATAAATACATATTCCCAAAATGGAATTCAACGGAGCTACAGAAATATTGCGCGGCACCTAAAGGCAAAAAGAAAAGACCCTTTGAGAAAATTAGGATACACGTTTACAACGAATTGGCACGAGAATACATAGGCACATAGTTGAGGACGTTTGAAACGAATTTCATTTATTCCGTAAGAAAAAATTGAAGGACTATTTGATTTGATTATCACCCATAGTTGAAGGGATTGAAAATTTGCAGAAGAATTTAAAGTTTAGAATAAAAGGATTAATAATTGATATAGATAATAGAATTATATAAATTTAAATATTTAATAAAAAAAAATCCAAGAAATTATGTTTTTTCTTTTAATTATTTGATATTTTTAGGATTAAATGAGGTATGTATGCATGGATCATTTAAGTATGCCATTTAAAGGAGGTGTCTCAAGCTAACTTACATTTTGAAAGTTTTATTTTCACTACCACACGAGTTTGAACACATGACTTTCAATATGTAGATTAGCCCTATATTTAAGTCAAACGATTTAATATTACACTTATAAGAAACAACCATACAAAGACGAGGCAAGATTTTTTTTAAGGAGAAAAACCCCTTGAATAACTAGGAGGATAAAATTCTAAAATCCTTGTATTGTTACATAAGGTTAACTTAATTACTCTTTCATACCTTAGATATCTCTTACATCCTACACCTATTTATACATGGGCATTTGGAATGAATGAGTTATAAGCTTTACATCACGACTTTTTACCTTCCCAATAGTGTATGCCTAAGTATCCTAAAATTTTACGCACAAGGGAATCTTGAGTGATGCATAACCTATATTTGCATACATACATCACTTTAAACTATTCTAACATGACACATATCTTAAAGTCGTATAAGAAGTTTCAAGATAACACCCTCTTGCATGTATGCGTGATAACGCATATGGAGAGTGTAGAGAAAGAAACATTTTTTATATTATTCTCATAAAATAATTAGAATAATAATGTATCCTATAACTTTTATACACAAGGGAATCTCTAGTGGTACATAACCTATATCTGCATACATGTGTCACTTTAAACAATTCTAACATGACGCGTATCTTAAAGTCATATAAAAAGTTTCAAGATAACATCCTCTTGCATGTATGAGTGACAACACATATGAAGAGCGTTTTATATGTTATTCTCATAAATTTACAAGAATAATAACTATTTTCCTCAATCCTAGATTGAACCTAAAAATAAAGAGAAATTTATACTACTCACACCCCCATTATATTTATTTGGATTAAGAATATTAACATTAGTACTGCTTCCTCTTCGTGTCAATGTCTCTTAGTCGTAATTTACTACAACATTAAAGGAATTTCTGCTTATTTGGTGGCTTAGTCAAGAGAGTAATCATTTGATAATTTATAGGACAATACAAGAGATAAACTATCTTTGAGCCAAATAATTATCTCATAAAATGATGATATAGATTAATTTGTTTGATTATATCATAAAAAAACTAGGATATTTTGCCAACACTTTACACTTAGGTTATAAAAAAGAAGTTTCATGAAGGATTTTGGTGAAGTCCAATATATTTAATATGTATTCTTAAGCAAATTTCTCCATTTTTAGATCTAGTGTGATATTTGTCTTAAGCTTCGAAGGAAGAAAATTTCTATTTTAGTATATTAGAGTAATTGATAGTGGATTTATGATTATCAGTACCTCTTGCCCAATCAATATTTGTAAAAACACTTAAAACAATGTTACATGAATGACAATATGTGTGTCTACAGTGTAATGCTCTTTTTACATATCTAGTAATTTATTTTCTAGATTCCAAATATGTTTCATAAGGATTTGAAATAACTCTGCGAATTTATCTTGCTTTAAATACAATAGCAACTTTAGTATCTGTAAAATAATTTAACTAATAAGATGATTGTAAATGTGAGAACAATATAATAGGAATTCATACCACTCAATAATCTAATTCCAAGTTCAAAAGGATTAGGTTTCAATTTTAGATTCTTTCCTATGTAATTGAACTATCAGATCTTAAGCATATGTCTGTTAGAGAACACAAAGTTAGGTCTAATTTTTGCTTAACTTGCATTCCTAAAAAATAATGTAATGTGTCTATATAAGTCACTTTAATTGCTTAGCTTAATATGGATCTCGTATCATGAATTAAAGAAGCATAAGTAGAGGTAATATTTAATCATTAGCATAGAATACAATGGCAACAATATGTCTGTTTCAACTATTATTATGATAGTTAGTATCAATATTGCTTCAAAACTAAATGCTCTTTGCCTCTCTTACTAATATTATCGAGGTTAGAACATGTAAATTTATTCATCCAAATGTCCATTTAGAATTGTATTTTTGACATCCATTTGTTTTTTAATGGGTTATATGGGCTTGAAAAATCCATGTATTTTTTGGCAAGATTCAAATCTGGATCTCCTTCTTGAACAGTTGAGGAATATAACTAGTTGAGCTAATGCCACTTGATGCATTTTTTACATCCATTTGATACACTTGTTAAATTTGTTTTTATAGCTAAAGTTACGACTAGTCTATTTGTGTGCATATTGCAACAAGAGCAAAAGTTTTCTCATAACCTACACCTTCCATTAAATAAAAGAATGTTACAACTAATCTAGTTGTATATTTTATTAATTCATTTCAAGCATCAAAATTTATTTTAAACAAGTATTGTTAACAAATTAAATGTGTAACTTTAAGTGAGATCTAGATCCTATATTTTATTACCCATCAAAGAATTATATTATGAAAGCATTATATATTCCAATAAAAATTATGTCATTCTAAATAATGTGACTAGATATCATTAATAATTATTGATTTGGATATAAATGACTAATTATAACTGTAGACACCAAAACAGCACCAATCCGATTATGTGACAACAAGCATCGATCGCATTGACATACACAGCCCCCAAGGCAGCCCCCAAAGGTTAAACAGTGGTCCTAACCACTCCCAACAGCAGTTTGGAAGGTCAAGGGTCAATTTGGCACCTTTTGGCACTTTGATCTCTACTCACCCCACCCCGGGATGATTACAAACTAGGATTCGTCCCACCCAGGGATGAATAGAAGCATTCACCCTAGGGTGATGTGAATAGTAGGTTTGACTGTCAACAATTCAATTACAGGTAACTGCAGCTTCAGGCCATGCAATTACGAGGAACGACTTCAAATCAAGGAAAGTGACTTCAGTCATGCATGTATTTATTTTAGAGGCCTCATGTAAGGAGACTCTAAATCAGGGAATAATTTATTTTCTCAAAATAGGGCATGCAACTCAAGTGGCGCCCTCACATGCGCATTCAAATAGAAAGACCCTAGGTCTATAAATTGGTGAGACTTCTCACCCAAAAAGGTAACAGAGGGAGCACTTTGAGTAATGAAGTGTTGTCATTTTACATTCATACACACACATTCTAATTTGTGCCTTTCACATCCTTGATCTCTCTTTTGGAGGGAGGTTATTGGATGATTATTGGAAGCACAAATCCGGAGCCCAAACCTAAACATTTGGCCACAATATCCCACAAATTTTTCCAAAAACACCCCATAAGAGGTTTTAGACCCATCCCAAGTGGATTGGTTATCAAAAAAAGTCCCAAACGGTGGGTGTGCTGCTCCCAGATGCCCCCCAAGCTGTCACAGTTCTAAACGCCCCACCCCGGAGTGATTAGAAATTTGTGGTATATTTCCTTTATTTTATTTTTTCATCTTATTCTAGGTTATTTAAATAGGCTGTAGTTAAAATTTCACTTCATTTTGAGCATTTTTGACCATGCTTTTGTCATTTCTCGCCTTTACTAACCTACAGATGGCACCATAAAAATTTGGGTGATAGAGGCAAAATTTGAGAAATATGACCTTCTGGGTCTTCCCAAAATACCCCCTTTTATCTAATCCCAACTTTGTAAGTCATTTGGAGCTTCCTGGATAGGACATTGAAGAGGGTGCTTTCTAACAATTTATTGGAGGTTTATTCGTCCCACCCTGGAGCGAATACAAATCTGTGAGGAATTTCCTGAATTTTCCTTTTGCAGTGGCCTCTTAGTAATATATTCATGCTTATTTTAAATTTTTAGGTCGTTTTGATATTATTTGGTTATCGTTTTAATATTTTCATGCATACACTAACAATAGACCTTGGGAAACACATGTTATATTCTATCTGTAGGTGCTACTGATATTTTATGTTTCCTTGAATGTAGGTCTTCAACATCAGAGGAGCATTAAGGAGTCAACAATCATATACATAAGCGAAGGTGATGTTTTGGTCCACCCATCTTACATGTGGGCACGCGGAAGAAGGATTGCTATCCATAGATGTGACAAGAAACATATTTAACGCTCCTATCCCCTCAAAGGGAAGGAGACGTATTATAACACGACTTTAAAAGCATATAAATAAAGAGGGTCATATTCCATATTGATTTTATCTTGTGTTGATTCATTTATGTTCTTTCCTTTCAAGCATTTTTCAATATATAGGATTTTAGCGTTAAATTTGGTTTTACACACATCGTACTTGGCATTTTCCTTTTTGTTTTTGTATCCTCGTTATTCCAATGGCGATCATGGTGGTAACTCTATCACTTGATTTTAAGATTAAATTTCTGATCAAAGTTGCTTGTTTTTGCTTACAGGTACCAAGTTTTCAAGCACTGGACTGCTGCTCATTCCATCCTGTAATGAATACAGAGCTGGAATTCGTGCCACCTCGAGATGAATAGAAATTTGTCCCACCCTAGAATGAATACAGATCTGTTATTCATCTCACCCCAGGATGAATAGCTCTTTGTGCAATTTCAGAATAGCAATTCAGAGACATCTGATTTAGGCATAGAAGAGGTAGGGGTCCTAAACACCCTCTGTCAATTTTTGCCTTCTGTTATCTGGTTATTTGCTTGCATAGGAGAGTTTGAATGCTTGTTTCCAACATTTATGCAAATTAAAAAGAACCCCACACACCACGTGGTACTTTAAAACAACAAGGAGTTGGCTATAAAACCCCAACCCTTGAGCAAGACCAACGATGGATTTTCATCACCACCTTGGCTTGAGATACTGCATACATAACCCCGATCGTGACTGTTGCTAGACATAAATCCTGATGAAAGCTGACCAAGTGTAGTGGGGGTGATTCCCAATGCATGAGGATATGTCTTCTATGGTAGGTGTCATAAATAGAGTGATTCCCCTTTCGTACCGCCTATGTTCCACGTACAATTTTCTCTCATGTACCAATAGTTTCCCTCACATAAGGGCGGGTATTTAGAGAGGTTGGTATATCGGCCTAGCAATGGTATATCGAAGGGGCGACCATTTTTTGGGAGTCATAAGATCCATCATATTGCATTTAAACATTCTTTACAAAAGCTTTCAAAACAAAATCAAAACACACTGAACCAGATTTAGGGCACACTTTTAATATTTAAAAGAGATAATAATTGTTTGTGTGTGTGATATTTTTTGTTTAGTGTAGCATAAAAATCATAAAAATAGATAAAAAATCTACGCATCTTGTACAAAAACATCACCATGGTTTACACTCGTAGCTGAGCCCAATCATGGGTAGGAGTTGTAGAGAGTGCACAAAGGGGGACAAGTCACCTCTGATATAGTCTTGAGGACTTGTTCATCCCACCTTGGTGGCCTGACATGCAAGATATTCCAAATCATGCCATTATAGAACAGGACTATAGAGGCACCTCTTTGAGGGGCACCCCCACTTAGCATAGATCTTTTCAAGAAGAGGACCTACACGTCGAACTCAAAATAGACAAGAGGGATCCCTTAGAAACTCGTTATGAGTGGCCTAGTGATGAAGTGCTAGAGCAACATAGGGTCCATAAGGAGGGGCCACATGATTTCCTCATCCCTTCTTTACCCCTTATTACTGTTAGAAACACTAGACAAAATCTAGAGCACAAGGCTCTCCAGACAGGGCAAGCCAATTCTGCCCGCCCCTTTCACACATATGAAAGGGATTATGAGGAAGACCACTACATTCCTTAAGAGCAACACACAACATGGGGGCAATGCACGTCCACACCTGCTATGTATCAAGATCACCCAACAAGGCCAGAGCCCCAGGTGAATGCTGCTAACCTCGATAGAGGAAAGCAACCCATAGGGATCTCGAATCACCACAATCAAGATAAACATGTAGGAGAGGCATCTAGACTCCCTAAACACAAGATAATGAAATAAATTTACTTGGAATTTGCCAAACATACCACCCACTAAGCACAAATCATGTAGCTTTGGCAAGACCAGCAACAATTAGAGGATCTATATCACCTTAGCAAAGAGTGCATCCAGCACCAAATAGATGAGCTACTCCGCAACACTATGCCTAAGTGGGTTCCAACTAATCGAACATAGAGGGCCAGAAGGCCTAACCCCCTAATATAGGATAGGTCTCCGAGACCTTACCAAGTGTTGCCTTCGATACCCCCTAGACTAGAGCAGGAGGCCACTCCCAAAAACAATGATGGGCACCCTCCGCGGACACCCACCCATGGTCATAGGTCTCACCCAGGAACTCCTCAAAAAGCTTATGAGGAGTATGAGCAAGAAGAAGAGCGGGAAAAAATGCCCTACCAAGGCAAAAGGGGAGATATTCGACCACCCCTCTATAGGCCTCAAGTTCCTCGCAACCCACAGCGGGAGCAAACCAAGGAGGAAGAGATCAAATCATCCGATGCATATAAAGCACTACTAGAGCACTTAGATTCTATGGAAACCAAAAATTTTTGGCCCCAAAAGCCCACTTTATGCCAGCTCCGCAGTCACCCTATGCATCCGTCAGTGCTGACACCCCCATACCCTGAACACTTTAAACTACCCCAATTGGCACTCTTTAGAGGGAAGGAAGATGCCCAAGAGCACATGACTAGATTCCTAAGCCAATGCTTTGGAATTTAGGACAACGATGCTTTGTTACTAAGAGCATTCATAACCATGTTCGTAGGCCCTGCCTCGAATTCATTCACTCAATTACCAAAGCACAACATCAGTAACTTAGATCAGCTAGTGGACGCGTTCCTCGAACGCTTTGCCTTCAACACCAAGAAGAAGGCATCATTAAGTGACCTAGCTAGCCTTAGGTAGTATGAGGAAGAAACCATGGCAACATATGGGAACCGGTGGAGGATGTTGCTTTCAAAGTTGCCCTACCTCCCTCCCATGTCTGACCTGACCCAAATGTTCTCAAAGATTTGTTTGAGATTGATCTTCATACTATTGTAGCTGTAGCAATATGCCACTTTAGAGGAAGCTCTGGTGTAAGCCAGAATCATTGAGGAGATCAAGATACAGGATGGCGAGATTGCCAAGCCAAAGAAGAAAGAATGGTCTAAGAACACCAAAATAGGGACCACGCAATAGAAACCCGCTACGGTCAATCAGGTTGCTATAAACGTCCCTAAGCCTGCACAAGCAACACAACCCCAAAAGGCTAACTATCAGCTAGTGCCTCCTAACAATTATGAACGATAAAATTAGAGTTAAGAACAAATTTAGTAGCGTCACCCTAGGCGACAATTCACACCTTACACAGAGTCCAGGGATTCCCTGTTTGACTACTTGTTAGCGGTAAACTTGATCAATTTGCCCGAGATCCAAACCATAGATCCCAATGTGCCAAAGCCTAAGGGGTACAGGGAGGACTTATACTGTAGGTTCCACAGATGGAAGGGACATGACCTTAATGCATGTTGGAAGTTTAAAGGCTTGGTGCAAGACCTAATTGACAACAAGACATTGGCAGTAGACAACCCTGTAGCACCAAAAAACCAACATATGGGAGTCTTTAGAGACCCCCTACCTACCCATGATGCGTAGGAAAAACCCATTCAAGTCAATGAGGTTAAACAAAATTGCCCCATGTAGGGGTATGTAGGGATGATAAGCATACTAACTAGGAACAAGAGATATCCAGGAGCTACCCCCGCAGTGGCCACAAGAGAGGTTCCATCGATGTCACAACCTCAATAGCACCCTACGCAACCTCCCCCACCTAGACCAGTGGCCATGATTTGGACTAAACTTACCCAAAGTCTAAGGACCACGTTGACTAGGCTCTCCATATACAAGCTCATTCAACAATCGTCTCATCGAGAGGCTCTAATGGAGATATTAAAAACCATCGAGCTGCAACCCCATGAAGTAAAATATTTCAACAACTTTGTGGGACATGTAAAACAATGTACAGAACTAGTCATCACCTTTAAAGAAGATGAATTGAAATCGATGACTAGTGATGTGGCAGATCCAGCCTTGCACATCATTGCGCGGGTCAACGGGATTCCATATAAGAGGGTGTTGGTGAACACTGGCTCATTTAGTAATATCATTACAATAGAAGCATTGAAACATCTAAATTTTTTGACATCTCACATTGTGGCCTCCACCTATACCCTTCGAGCATTCAATGATGCAATATGCTCGATGGTTGGCACAATTATCCTACCCATCCAAGTGGGACAAAAGACTATTCATACATTGTGCAACATCTTGGAAGGTGAGATGGCCTATAATATCTTGTTGGGTAGGCCTTGGATTAGAAACATGAAGTGTGTCCCTTCGATAGCTCATCAATGCCTAAAGTATACATTCAAAGGATAGGTGCATGTATTCTCGGTAGACTTAGAGCCCTTCAGGTATTGCAATACGATGCAATTCATGCCACAATCAACCCTTCCATCAACACATTTGGATTTTTAGTTGAATCCATCTAAACAAGGTCTGATTCCGCAGGCATCCCCGTTGACAAGTACATCAAGTCCCTAGCAGGGTCCAACTTCCTCATCTGGTCCTTCAACAATGATGCCATCTATAGTGGCCACACCAAAGGACAAGGGAAAGAAACCCCTAGAAGAGGAACCACCCCTAGCCTCAACCATCTCTACCAAAGATATGCCTAGCAGAATGGAAGTCGAGACACCTAGTTCACCCTACATGGAGTGGACTCTAGAAGAATTCCCATTCGCTCCCCCTCAACCGCCAATTATCATCATTGATATGGCCAACATGGGCTTGGGGGAGTATTTAGTGTGGAACATTGTAGCAACACCCATACTTGATTCCATGCAGGACATGGGGAGACCTCGTCTCCCCATCGTCTCTATGGTTCCTCTAGGTCACCCACCCAATCAGACAAACTTTGTCAACTATTCGTCTCTATTCGTCTCTATTGAACCTTGCATGCAAGAAGATGAATATGAAGAGCATTTTACTGAAGATGTCAACTATTTGTCCAACCCAGACTTCGCTTTGAGATACCTTGGCCAATGCAATTGGTATGGATATGGGTTAGGCAGATATGAGCAAGGAGTGCATGTCCTTTTCCAACCAAGATACCAAATGTCGTATGACAAGTCAGGCGTAGGGTTCAACCACCCCCTACCCCTAGACATCTTGGTAGAAAACATGCAAGGCCTAGGGATAGGCAACAAGGATGGGTTGGCATTAGATCCATACGCCAATCCTAACACAACATATACATTGGGGGATTATATCCCATTGCTAACAACCAACCTTGTTGACCTTAGCAACCTTTCCCTTCGGTCAAAGAGGGAGAAATTTTGAGGACTCACCTACAAGAAGGATATAGACAATACCAAGAAGGGTCTTCAGAAGATGAGTCAGAGTACGATGTAGCACCTTGGGACCCTTTCGAGTCTGATAGGAATCATTCACAAGTGACTCCTATGGATGATTATCAGGAGAGCTTCCTGACAATGTTCCCTTTGGATGCTCCAATTGAGCATATGCCACCTCAAGAGACTCAGGTCCCCCCACGAAGAGCGGAACGACCCGATGGGACCATATTAATTTGCTCAAGCAAGATGAGCCTCACATGTCGCAAACAACTATTGGAGCCAGCGAAGGCCTTTGGATCTTTGACAATGATTATGAAGATGAAATTGAGATTGCCTATCTCAACCATATGCGATAGCAGCAATATCCCTTGGACATAGATGACATGTTTGAACAACTACACATAGGGCCAAGGCATAGGTGGCATCTAAACCAGGTGCAGTTATAGCAATTACTACACCCGCCACTCTAGGCATATAGGGAACATCTTCCTCCTGGAGATCCTATAGCACCATCAGTACCTAAGGTAAATCCTGTCCTCTTATCCTCACACAGGGTTGATCCATTTGTGACAGTTCCCATAGAGCCAAATCCGGAGCACAAATATCATCTAGGATGTCCGAGCAACCACACCAGTGGTAATGGATATCAAAATCATTTCATCAACATGATCTCCATTGATTTAACTTCCCCCATCCACAATCCAGCCAACCCCACATGATCATTGCATTTAGACCTAGATGCTATAGACTGGGATCACACTGACACATCGCCATCCCCATAAGAGTACTGGCCTTATGGTGGGATGTTCCATTTCACCCTTAGACAGACTCAGGATGTCTTCCATGTTGAAGAGGAACCTGACATTCTGAACGATGATCTAAATTTAGCAAACGATATCCACTTGATCCCAACTCCACACCAGTTGGAAGACGGATCCCACATGTCGATCGAGGAGACGACTGACGTAGACATTGGCTCAAACCCAATGAATCCACAAATCATCAAGCTGGGGGTAATTCTATCCCCCGAAGAGCAAGCCGACTACATTGCCCTTCTCAAAGAGAAGAAGGAGGTTTTTGCATGGTCATACAAAGACATGTTGGGACTAGACCCATAGCTAGTCACGCATAATCTAACGCTTGATCCGACAGTCAAGCCAGTAAAGCAAAAACTACATAAGATGCATCCAACAGTAGCATTAATGGTCAAATATGAGCTACAGAAGCTGATGGATGCACAATTTGTCATTTGTGTGGATTACCCACCATGGTTGTCTAACATGGTGCCCATCAAAAATCTCGACGGGAGGATTCACATATACATCAATTTTTGATATCTAAACAAAGTGAGTCCTAAGGATGATTTCTCCTTGCCTAGCATCAATGCATGGTAAACGCTATAGTGGGCCATGAAATGCTTTCCCTCATGGATGGTTTCTCGGGATACAATCATATTTGTATTAATCTCGAAGATCAACTAAAAACGGTGTTCATAATGCCTTGGGGGACATTTTGTTATAAGGTCATGCCCTTTGGCCTTAAAAATGCTGGTGCCACCTACCAATGTGCCATGACATACATCTTCCATGATCACATGCACAAAAATTTGGAAGATTACATGGATGATTTGTTGGCCAAATCTCTTTTGCGCCTAGATCATCTCGATGACTTGAGCAAGATCCTCGATCGCCTCATTGAACATAAAGTTAGGCTAAACCCCAAGAAGTGCGTATTTGGTGTCACATCTGGAAAACTCTTGGGTTTCATAGTCTCAAAGAGAGGAATCGAGGTAGACCCACACAAAGTCAAGGTAATCCTTGAAATGCTTCCCCCAACTACCAACAAGCAGCTCATAAGTCTGCAGGGAAAGGTCTCATCGACCTATGAAGAAATTATTGCACAAGGGGGTCACATTTCAATGGGATGACGAGTGCCAGTCGTCCTTTGATGAAATTAAACAATACTTGGCTTCACCACCAGTATTAGCACCACCTAGACCAAGGGTGTCGTTCTACTTATACATCTCAACTACTGAGGTGGCACTGGGCACCATGCTAGCCCTTAAAAATGAACTACACAAATAATAGGTTAATTACTATCTTATCTGCACCCTGGTCAGTTATGAACTTAACTATGCATACGTTGAGAAGCTCTGCTTGGCAGTGGTGTTTGCTACCAAAAAGCTATGCCACTACATGCTCAGCAATATGACGTATGTTGTGTCTAAGAAAAATCCATTGCGATACATGATGAGTCGTACTTATCATAGTAGCCACACAGCAAAATGGATCATGTTGTTGATGGAGTTTGACATAGAATTAATTGGACAAAAATCCATAAAAGGTCAAGTCATCATCGATCAACTGGCAGAGGCTCCTCTTGAAGAAAATCAGCCTTTGACTGGTCTTCCATTTTTCAGAATCGCTAGATTCTAATGAGCCTGAGTCACAGGCTGACATGACCCTATTCTTCGATGGTTCAAAATGTGAGCAAGGAGGTGGCATGGGAATTGTATTATTCACACCGTAAGGGGCTCCAATGCCTTTGTAATTTAAATTAGACTTCCTGTGCACCAACAAAAATGCCGAATAGCCAAATACGAAGCGTTGCTCATAAGTCTTCAAACAATAGTCACCATGAACATCAAAAATTTAAACATCATTGGTGATTCACTGTTAATTGTCAATCAATTAAAAGGGGTATTACAATGTAAATGCCCAGTCTTGTAGGCCTACAAAGCCCTTGTGGACAAATTCTTGGCACAACTTGAATGGTATGACATTGAGGCACTCCCTCGATCATCAAATCATTTTTTAGGTACTATGGCCTCCTTGGGTTCATTAATCCCACAAGACCCTTATGGTGAAATGACAAGCATTCAGGTCAAAACATTATCGCAATCTGTGATGGAGCGTGCAAGCGTTGACCTAACACTAGGGATCCACTTGATCCAGATTGAACAATATTAGGATAGGTTCTCTTGAATCCATGATTTTTTGACTCAAGCCAACTAGGGGTCCTTGTTCTCCTTGACCCCTCTTAATAGCAACACAACACTATTTTTACAAGTTCTTTCCTGCTCATATTTTGCTAGGGATGAACTTCTAGAGGGATTTGTCATTCATACCATCGAGGTTTCCGATCAGTAGGATTGGTATACACCCATTAGGGATTGCCTCAAGCTAGGTAACCTCCCACTTGGATTGACACAAGCCACAAAAAGATCATTTAAATAGAAAGTGGATAAACATGTCTTGTTAGGAGAAATTTTGTATCATCAAAGTTGTAGACACCAAAACAGCACCAATCCGATTACGTGACAGTGCTTTGGTTATGTCCCGTTTGCTTTCTTCTGGTCGTCCACCTTCGACACCTTTCTTTTGTTTTATGTATTGTCCAGACAGAAGTTGATCATTTTTAAGGCAATCTTCCTATGAAGTTTGTCGCCAAAGCCAAAAGAAAGCCTAAGGCTTGGGTGTCGCAATTTTGCGACATCACAAAATTGTGACATGCCAAGGCCAAAAGAAAGCCTAAGGCTTGGGTGTCGCGATGTCGCAGAATCGTGACACGCCAAGGCCAAAAGGAAGCCTAAGGCCTGGATGTCACGAAATCGCGACGTCACGATATCGTGACACGCCAAGGCCAAAAGGAAGCCTAAGGCCTGGGTGTTGCGATATTGCAACGTCACGATATTACGACATGCTAGGGCCAAAAGGAAGCCTAAGTCCTGGGTGTTGCGATATTGCGACGTCGCGATATCGCGACATGCCAGGGCCAAAAGGAAGCCCGAGGCCTGGGTGTCGCGAAATCATGACGTCGCGATATCGCGATAGACTCCAGTCTTTGCGCCTGGGTAGACATTAACCAATAAAGGCAGACATCAAACAGATAAAAGCGGACATCAAGCAGATAAAAGCAGACATCAAATAGATAAAAGTGGACATCAAACGAATAAACGTAGACATTAAACAAATAAGCATTAAACGTTTGAAGGTGGACATTAAACAATTGGTAGTGGAAGTCAGTCAAGTGCGTGGGTCGTTAGAGGACTGTCACAGAGGCATTCATGAAAGCCCCTATCATGGAGGACTTTCCTCTCTCGTGGGAAGACATGACCGCCACATGGCACCTATGACCAACACATGACTCTTATGCACGCCTATCCAAAGAGACCCCCTGGGTCTATAAAATGGTGGACTTTTCCACCCAAAAAAGGAAGGGCAAAAAAGAAACGTTTGGAGCAGCGAAGCCCTGCCAGTTTACTGCCAGAAGTTTTAGCATTGATTTACGTCATCCGCATCGGTGATCTCTTCTGCAAGGGAGATCATCGGGTGTTCATGGAGAACATGAATCCGGATCCCTGGATCCATCCACTCACTGAAAAAGCTCAGTGTTTTATTTTTATTTCTTTTGCATTATGATCTCAGGATTTTAATTGCTAGCATATCAACATGTAGATTTTGATTTTAAGCATGCATTCGTCAGATTTTATTTCATTCAAAAATGATGTAGACCTAGTTAACTTTATATGTATTATGACGTAATTATTTTATTACATTTATGTTATGTTCTCCACGCTACAGCTAAACCGTATTTTCTTTTATGTCGCTATTTTATTTGTTTTAAAGATTGAATGTTTTATTTTTACACAGGTGCTACAAATGAATCTGTTGTTTCTTTGAACGCAAGAGAAGCAACAACGATTGAAGATTCATCAACACAAGCGGCGATGACAGTTTGGCCCGCTCATTCTACATGTGGGCACACGGAAGGAGAACTACTAAAGACAGATTGTAACCGAAACATGCTAATCTTCCTAGCCCTTAGAAGGGAAGGAGAGAGATTGTAATCGAATCCGAAATCATATTAATAAAAAAAAAGAGGGCTGTGCTCCTGTTTCTCATTTTATGTTAATTTTGATTCGATTACATTCATATTATTTTGTGCATGTTCATTTGGTAGCAAGTTAGTATTGTTTTTCATTCAGAATCTCATGTTTTCAATGGCGATCACGGTGGGACCCTATTCCCTGCATTTTTGAGATCAAGAAACTGATCGAAATTTATGTTTTTATGCTTGCAGGTACTGGGTTGAAAATCATAAAAAATCCAATTTGGGCGGGAAAGACAATCGATTTGGGCGAAAAAGAGGTAATGGTTTCTAACTGTCCTTGTCATTTTCTACTGTGATATTTCTATTTTCTGTCATGTTTACCTTCTTAGGGAAATAGGTTGCTACTTGTTTCATTTTTAAATAAAAAGAACCACACACACTTCACGTGGTAAAATTAAACCAAGGAGCTGGTCGTAAAACCCCAGCCCTTGATCAAGACCATTGGTGGATTTCATCACCACCTTGGCTTGATTTTGCATCCATTACCCCGATTGTCACTGTTGTTAGGCATAAATCCTGATGAAAGCTGACCGAGTGTTGCTAGGGTGATTCCCAATGCGCGAGGATAAGTCTTCTATGGTAGGTGCCATTAATAGGACAATCCCCCTTTCGTACCACCTATGTACCATGTATCATCTACTCTCATGTACCTATAGTCTCCCTCTCGTAAGGGCGGGTATATAGAGAGGTTGGTATATCGGCCTGGTTGGTATATTGAAGGGGTGACCATTTTGGGAGTTATATGAGCCTTCACTATGCATTTAAATGTTCTTCAAAAACATTCAAAAACAAAAACAAAATCATCAAAACACACTAAAACCAGTCTAGGACACACCATTAATCTTTAAAAGAGATAATCACCGTTTGTGTATGTGTGTGTTCATTTCTACTTAGTGTAAAAAAAAAATCATAAACAAAAAGATAAAATCTATTTAGCTAGGAAAAAAACACCACAATGGTGTACACCCGTAGCCAAGCCCAATCAAGGGTAGAAGCTCTGGAAGGTACACAAGAAGCAGGCACAAGTCGCCTTCGCTTTAGTCTTGAAGACTTGGTCATACCGCCTTGGCGGTCTGGGCCACAAGAGAATCCACATCATTCCATGTCTAGGTGGAATTATAGGGACACCCCTCTAGGGGATACGCCCATTCAGAATAGCCACTTTTGGGAAGAACCTTTACGTGTGACACTCAACGCAAATAGAAAACCGCATTTTGAGGCTAGATATGAGTGGCTACAGCGCGATGAAGCGCTAGAGAGGCACAGTGTCCATGAAGAGAGATAGCATGAATACGACATCTCATCTTTACCTCCCATTAGAACTGAAAGACAAAACCCAGAGCACAGGGCTCTCCACATAAGGCGAGCTAACTTTTCCCGCCCCTTTCACACCCATGAAAGGGAGAACGAGGAAGATCATCGCATTCCTCGAGAGCAACATACAACACGAGAGCCTTGCGCTTTCGCACCTACTAGATATCATGATCACCCATTAAGGCTGGAGCCTCAAGTAAATGCCGCTAATCTCGACAGAGGGAAGCACCACATAGGAGTCTCGGATCCTCAAAACCAAGATAGATACATCGAAAAGGCGACTAGGCCTCCTAGAATCAAAACAATAGAGCAAATTGACTTATCATTTGCTAGACATGCCACCCGCCAAGCGCAAATCAAGTAGCTTGAGTAGGATCAACAACAGCTAGAACAATTATATCACCTTAATAAAGAGCGTATTCGACGCCAAAAAAATGAGCTGCTTCGCACCACTATGCCTGAAAAGGTTCAGACCCCCCAAACATAGAGGGCAAAAAGGTACGAGAGGCACAACCTCATAGTGCATGATAGGTCCCCAAGACCTCGCCAAGAGGTGCCTTTAAGACACTCGAGACATGAGAGGGAGGCCACTCCCAGGAATGACGATGGGCACCCTTCGCAGGTGCCCACTCCTGTTCATCGAGCTCGCCCAATAACTCCTTGAGAAGATTATGAGGAGTATGAACAAGAAGAACGGGCCGAAATGCCCTATCAAGGCAGAGGAGGTGCTATTCAGCCACCCCTCCATAGGCCCCCAGTTGCCCATAACACACAATGGGAATGAGTTACGAAGGAAGAGATTAAATATTTTGATGCATACAAAGCACTATTAGAGCGTTTAGAGTCTGTGGAGACTAAATCTTCTAGGCATCAAAATCCCACGTTATTTCAACTCCGTAGTCATCCAGTGCATCCGTCAGTGCCCACACCTCTTTACCCCAAACATTTCAAGTTGCCTCAGTTGGCAGTTTTTAAAGGTGAAGAAGATGCTCAAGAGCATGTCACAAGATTCCTGAGCCAATGCTTCGGTATTCAGGATAATGATGCGTTGTTGCTTAGGACATTCATAACCACATTCACGGGCCCTACTTTGGATTGGTTCACACAGTTATTGAAGCACAGCATAAATAACCTAGATCAATTAGTAGATGCGTTTCTTGAATGCTTTGCCTTCAACACCAAGAAGAAGGCATCACTGAGTGATCTAGCCAGCCTCAGGAAATATGAGGAAGAAACAATGGTAGCGTACGAGAATCGATAGAGGGCTTTGCTTTCTAAGCTACCCTACCTTCCTCCTATGTCTGACCTCACACAGATGTTTGCTCGAAGTTGCTTGAAATCGATCTCTGGGCTATTGCAGCTGTAACAATACGCCATCCTAGAAGAAGCTTTGGCACAAGCTAGAGTTATAGAAGAGATCAAAATAGGTGAGGGCGTAATCGCCAAGCCTAAAAAGAAAGAGTGGAACAAAAACACCAAGACAGGGAATGCGCAACAAAAACTTGCTGAGGTTAATCAAGTCACGATAAATGTCCCCAAGCCTGTGCAAGAAATACAGCCTCAAAAGGCTAATTATTAGGTAGTGCCTCCTAATTATGAAAGAGAAAATAAAATACAGGAGCAAAATCAGCAGCGTCACCCTAGGCGACAATTCACCCCTTATACGGAGTCCAGGGACTCCTTATTTGACCGCTTGTCAGCGGAAAATATAATCACCCTTCCAAAAATCCAAAAAATAGATCCTAACGCTCCCAAGCCTAAGGGATACAAGGAGGATTTATATTGTAGGTTCCATAGGCGAAGGGGACATGACCTAAACGCATGTTGGAAATTCAAGGGACTGATACAATATTTTATTGATAATAAAACATTGGCAGTGGACAACCCCATAGCGCCAAATAATCAGTATATGGGGGTATTCAAGGACCCTTTGCCTGCCCACGAGGCATAGGCAAAACCTCTTTAGGTTAATGAGGTGTGACAGAATCTCCCCATGCAATGATATGTGGGAATGATCAGCATAGTAACTAGGAATAGGAAATACCCAAGAGCTGCCCCAGAGGCAGCTACAAGAGAAGTTCCTTCAACGTCGCAACCTCAACAACCTACTATGCAATTGCCTCCGCCTAGACCCGAGGTCATGATACGAACCAAACTCATGTAGAGTTTTTGGACCACATCGGCTAGGCTTTCCATTTATGAGCTTATACAACAGTCAGCACCCCATCGAGAAGCTCTCATGGAAATTCTGAAAGCCATCGAATTACAGCCTCATGAAGCAAATTCCTTCAATAAATTTGTAGGACATGTAAAACGATGTACAGATCCAGTCATTACCTTCAAATAGGATGAAGTTAAAACAATACCGAATGGCATGACAGATCCACCCCTACACGTTATCGTGCGGGTCAACGGGATCCCGTACAAGAGAGTGTTGGTAGATACTGGCTCATCCAGTAACATCATTACCACTACAACATTAAAACATCTGAAGCTGCCAGCCTCTCATATCACGACTTCAACATACACACTATGAGCATTCAACGATGCAATATGCTCGACAGTCGACACAATCGTTCTACCCGTCTAGGTAGGACAAAAGACGATACCCACATTGTGCCACATTTTGAAAGGCGAGATGGCATACAACATACTGCTAGGGCGACCATGGATCAGGGACATGAAGTGTGTCCCTTCGATAGCTCACCAGTTTCTGAAGTATGCATTTGAAGGAGAAATACATGTAGTCCCGATGGACTTAGAACCCTTCAAATATTGCAATGCAGTGCATTTGATGTCGTAATCGACCATCCCGTCGACGCACTTGGATTTCTAGTTAAATCCATCTAGATAGGGTTCGATGTCGCAGGAACCACAGATGACTAATCCATCGAAACCCCAGCCAGGTGCATCTACATCATCTGCTCCTTCATTACCAACGCCGCCTGTCATGGCTAAATAGAAGGACAAAGGAAAAAAGATCCTGGAAGAGGCTCAACCCCTAGAAGAGGTGTTGCCAACGATATCAACTATCTTAATAGAAGAAATACCTAGCATAATGGAAGCTAAGATTCCTAATCCACCCAACATAGAATGGACTCAAGAAGGCCTTCCATTTCCTCCCTCTCAATCATCAACAATTACTGTTGAAATGGCCAGTATGGGCCTGGGAGAATATCTAGTGCAGAATTTTGTAGCAACACCCACGTTAGAATCAGTGCAAAACATGGAGAGACCTCGCATTCCCATAGGGACAGTTGTTCCTTTAGGTTACCCACCAAACCAGACAAATTTTGTGTATGGGGACCTTGATCATGGTATTGAACCATTCAAGCAAAAGGACGAGGACGAAGATCCTTTTGCCGAAAATATCAATTATTTGTCGAACCCGGACTTCGCTCTGAGATATCTAGGCCAATGCAATTGGTACGAATATGGGTTAGGTAGGTATGAGCAAGGGGTACGTGTCCTTTTCCAGCCAAGATATCAAATGCCTTATGATAAGTCGGGAGTAGGGTTCAACCACCCCCTGCCCTTAGACATCTTGGTAGAAAACATGCAAGGCCTAGGAACAGGCGACAAGGGTGGATTGGCATTAGATCCTTATGCCAACCCGAACACAACGTACACATTAGGAGATTACCTCCCATGGTCAACAACCACCCTTGGTAACAACAATAACCCTTCTCTATTGATAGAGAGAGGTGAGTTCGGATACTAACTTCTAAGGAGAACATAAATAATGTCCAGATATCTTTTCGAAATTGTTCCCTTTAGAGGTTTCAATTGAACTAGTGCAATGTCAAGCGAATCAGGTCCCCCCACTAAGTGTGGAACAACTATAATGGGATCAGATTAATTTTCTCGAACAAGATAAGCATAATATGTCACAGACAACTATCAGGGCCAATGAGGGCCTTTGGATCACCGACAATGATTACATAGACGAAACTAAGATGGACTACCTTAATCATGCGCGACAACACAATCACCCTATAACTCATGAAGAACTGATGGCACAACTAGGCATAAGGTTAGGGCATGAATGGTACATAGACCCAGCAAGGTGGTACCAAGTGTTGGATCAATGGCTCCAAGTTCACGACGAGCACCGTCCACCCCGAGACCCTATAATGACATCAGTGCCAAGGGAAGACCCTGTCTTCCTATCAACACATAGGGCTGATTCATTCATGCCCTTCCCTATAGAGCTAGATCCAGAGCATAGGGAGCATCCATAATGTTTGAGTTATCACACCCGTGGTAATGGAGACCAAATTCATTTCATCCACATGATCTCCATTGATTTGATCACACCCATCTGCAATTTGACCGATCCAGCATGGTCATTGCATCTATACATAGATGCCATCAACTGGGATCGCGTCAATTGACCTATCTCCCCATCAGAGTACTGGAATTTCGGTAAGATGCCTATCAAAAAGCCCGACAGGAGGATTCACATATGCACTAATTTTTGAGATCTAAACAAAGTGAGTCCTAAGGATGATTTCCCCTTGCCAAGCATCGACGCATTGGTAGACGCTACAGCAGGTCACGAAATGCTATCCCTCATGGATGGTTTCTTAGGATACAATCAGATTCGCATCAATCTTGAGGATCAACTCAA